>OZ026627.1:65033590-65066090 GCA_964020975.1 Hermodice carunculata | reverse complement strand
AAACAATGGATTGAATAAAACAGAAGACGAATGCTAAGTATAGGCTTAAACGATTTACTTTTTTTATCAAAATCACACATGGTATTTCACTGCTTTTATGCAACCATGCTAGGGGGCTGCAGTTTTTACAGTTTGTGGGTGTTGGATGCACTCAGGCTCTTCAATATGAAAATTTATGCTGAATGGCTTGAGAGGCCTGTTTGTAGTGGGTACAATCCTGCATGCAGTTATATATAAGCGACATTCATTTCTGGTGAAATAAATGCATGCACATGACAAACAACAATCCATTTTCACAGTTCCATCATGTAACAAAAATATATAAAAAGTGGGAAGCACTCCGTACACTCAGTACAATTTTACCACAGTTAGATACGTCACAATGACGGAAACCCCCGATGGAAAAAAGCGTCAAGAGGAGACGCAACCTACCAGTTCACATGACTAATGAATGAAGTTTCCACACACACACACACACACACACAACACAGATATATATATATATATATATATATATATATATATATATATATATATTATATATATATGTATGTTTATTATAATTTTGAATAACAGTATGGACAAGTGGGTTTAACTCTATTTGACTATTCATCAATACCATATAAAGATATAAGGTAATTTTAGTTAATCTACACAGCCTCTTCATAAATACAGCATGTGAAAATAATGTACAAGTATGACTCGATATAGGCCACGCCTTCGGTTGTATTTACATTACCGTTACAAGGCCACAGTTGAGGTGTTGTCTATAGACCCTCGAAATATATGTCGTTTCACTCTTTGGTCTTTATGCAATGAACAGCTTCATGAAACGGTAACCAGCAAAAAAAAAAAAAAAAAATGGCCGCCAGCCCCCCACTCGCATGCACAAAGTTACATCAAGCACGCTGTGTGCAGCAATATGCATACCTGCCTCTTGGCACGCCAACTGAAAGAGCAAACGTCCCGGATATATTTGTAGTGTCGCTTAAATACAGTGAAACCCCATTATCCAATCAGAAAACTTACATAGTCACTCAATGATCCAGGTTTTGGAAGACTTAACTCTTTCAATGCCACTTTTTGACTGAGTTAATAACTTTCCTATGCGCGCTTTTCACGCCGCGGCAAGCTTTTAACCTGGACTTACCGTATTCTAAGTAACTACACGCAGAGCAGTTCATTTTCGGTAGTTAGACTTAAGTCGCATTTGGCAGTGAGAAGGGTAAACCCTTATTTGATACACTGTTGCCAAGGCATGTCTGTCAGTAACTGTCTTTCCGATATTCGACTACTATTGTCTTTCAATTATTTTCGACTTAAGTCTTTCTTATCTCCCCACACATGTCCTATCAGTTTTCCATATCTACATTACAATGATGCTGTATAAGGGCTGATGCAACGATTTCTTTAGCGGTCGGCAAGTAATTAACTTAAAAACTAAGGTCCGACAAGATGTGTCCCGGGATTTAGAAGGCTTGTCAATGTGGGTGGCGAGGGAGCCGCTTCACAGTGAACAACGATACAACTGAATGTCTATCTTTTGAAAGTACACTTAGGATACCCAACGTAACCCCATTGCACGGGTGCAATCGTTTAGAAATACCATAGTTCAGCTCGACAGTGAACTGAACCTTTGCTCCTACCTTGCAAAAATTGCTTGAAAAGTCCGTCTTCAATTGACCTTAGTTACAGCATCTGAAACACCTGATCCCTATGTCATAGAAATTATCCTTTCAATGCTTAAATTCATTCAACCTCATTTGACTGCCGCTCTTCAGTCGGGGGCAGCAACCCCCCCCCCCCCCCCCAAAAAAAATAAACAATCTAACAAACAAATAAACAAAACAAAACAAACAAACACACACACACACACACACAACAAATAAAATACACACACACACACACACACAAAACAAATCATCTAAAAAAAATTGCCACCTTGGCTATGGCATTTGGAGTAAGCACGTCATCGATACTACACAAAACAAAAACATCCACAGAAAAATCAAATTGAACCTTCGCTGAAAATGTGCAAAAGGAAAAGGTCCAGTAAATTCATTCCGGATGTTTCCTTGGTGTTTACCAGCTAGACATTTTTTTAAAGATGCACTTAATTACACCACGGTGCTAACAGAAGCGCTTGTCATGTTTAACGTCCTTCATAACGAATTCCCGGCGATGATATTAGTGTGAATTTTGTTGATTGTAAACATAGTTTAATTCTGAAATGACAACTAGAAAAATAGCCCGTGGTGATATAAATGTTTCTCCTCATATGCATACAAAACACGTTTCACGTCAACTTTACAATACAAATTGGGGAATATATATATATATACATATATATATATGTATATATATATATATATATATATATATATATACATATATAATATATATATATATATATTATATATATATATATATATATATATATATATATTATATATATATATAATATATTATATCTACCATATTGCTATGCTTATGCATACTGGTAGAATGACATGTATGAATGAACTGTCTGAGACGTGCTTCAGAGAATGATGTGAAAATACACCGCACTGTGAAGGAATGCTCGGCTCATTCTTATATCCGCAGCATATATAATGGAGGGTTTCAACAAAGTAGTATGATGCCATACAAATATGTACATATCCTGACACAGCCCAGGCTCCACCCTCCCAGCCAGGTCCATAACGAAATGGGCTCTTAGAGACAAAAACAAATTCAAGGAAAAAAAGGCAAACAAGGAGTAAGCACAGCACGGAGTCAAAACGAACCCAAGCAAATGTCATTAACCCACCGTAAATCAACCGCAAAGTGTCACTCCAGCAATCTGCACCACATATCGACAGGCCCCTTCACTACAAGCAACCAAAAAAAAATTAAAGATAAAACCAACAATCAAATAAAACAAAAACAAAAACAAAAACAAACAAAAAAACAAAACAAAACAAAAAAAAAAAAAAAAAACCAACAACAAAGTCCCCCAAAAATAATCACACAGAAAAGCAGAAATAAACCAAAAAGAAAGAAAATGAAGGCCAGGTAAAGTCTTAAACGTGTTGAGTTCGCACAAATACAATAATTTGGTCAGGCATTTTCGTCGATTTGGTTTCCTCCTTAACAAGTTTCAACCTTAATGTGTTCACAGTACAGTGCCGTGATGCACCTTGAATAGAACAACGTATGTCGCATGTGATACATGGGCCGCCATACAAAGCTAAATTCACCTTCTCCAACAGAAGCAGTTCATAAAGTTCATAAAACTAAATGACGCTGTTTCCATTCATGTAAATTTCTTTTTTACCCCCAGTCAAGATAACATGTCTACGCACATTTGTAAAGTGGGCACCGCAGGATGAAATGAAGTTAAGTCCTAGGTCTGAAGCCACAGATTCATTCTGGTGAGCCACATCACTACAAAAATTTCAAAAACCCCCAACCAATCAATAAAAACAAATAAATAAATAAAATAAATTAATACTTAAAAAAGAAAAAGAAAAAGAAAAAACGCTCCAAAGTCGACCCGTAAGCAATATAACAATATGTCGAATATTTACTGTAGTCCATGTCTTAAACAAGAAAGCGTTAGCTTTTAGCGGTAAAAAGTAATGATAAATCAGTTTTGCCTATTTTCGAAGTTATCAACTGATGGAACATTGAGCACCCTAAGCAGAAGTGTGTTCCAAAGATGGATCAATCATAGAATACACCTTTTTTTCATCAGTCTTCTACCCTTCACTGGTGCATATTCGTTGACTTGAAGCAAATTATCACTAGCTTTGTTCCCTGTTAAATATGAGCGTCAGCCACGTTGATCCGCAGTAACTGGGCATTGGACTATTTTGTAATAAGAACACGTTTAGGATATTTACGCCTGTAGTCTTAACTCGCACGTCTAAACAATTCCAATGCCTTCGATTGGCTAGTTAGTTCATGCCTCCCGATACGATTTTCACAGTCTTGTAGTGGACTAACTCAAGTATTTTACAGCATTTTAGTGAACAGCTATCAGAATCAGAAGACGTATATTCAAGAACATCTCTAACATGTATAGATGACGTGCAGATAATTTCTGGTGCATCTTTGAGGGAATTTGTATTTTGTCTTCAACATTCAATGCAGAAACTAATTGGGTATGTAGCTTTATTATGCTGGAAAAACATAGATCTAATATTTAGTCCAGAAGGAAAGTTACTTTGCCCAGTTGGATTTATGGCAATACATGTTTACCACGGAAGACCTGAATGTCATTTCTTTATATGAATGTGGAATATGACGGCTCTCATCTACCGGAACAGGGAACCATCATAGTCAGCACATTTGGGTTCCCACATATGTCTTTTCCTTCCCACAATGCCCATATTTTAGGTCGATAAATATTTTTTACGCTTGCCACTGCATTCTTAATTTTGATCTCGCTTTTTATCAATGTCCGACCTTAAGATTTACGATTGCGGAGATAAAAAAATCCAGTCAAAAGTAGGCGGAAATCTCACGTTTAGAGGTCAGGGCAAACATAAATTCTAAACTTCTAAACACAATTCTTTGTTGTCGCACTGTTACTGTTATAGCAGCAATTGGCACAGGTGATTTAGTTCTCTCGACAAAACAAGAGCGATTTATCCCTGACCAGGTGGCCTAGAGGGCCGCCCGGTACTCGTGACGTTTCCACTGATGTAGTTATTTCAAAGCGAAGGGTCTAACTTTTCAGTATTCACCCTTGAATGTTTGCCTAAAAGGCAACAAATAAGTAAGAAAAATAATCAAGGGCTTTTCCTTTATGTGACATTTCTTAGTAATATGGCGGCTAAAAATGTCTAGTGCACGCACCGTAACGCCTGGGCTTAGTTTTCGTGTCACAGAGTATCTCCACCATGAATCAACACAGTTAACACACCCGTAATTTTATAGGGATAAAACTTGCATAAAATTTAAAAAACGATGGGTCCTAAAGTTATCTTATTATTGGTTCATGAAAAAATGGGCTCTCATCGAAATTTATGTTTTATGTTATAATTTAAGTTCTGCAAAAGTTAAATACGCATGCATGTATACATACATAGTGATGCGTACGTTCGTACATCCGTACATACATAAATACATACATACATACATACATACGTATATATGTACATGTATATGCATATTGGTATGTTTTGTCTACCAGCATTTTCAGTATATTGATGTACTATTAGATAATCCTGGATAGATATATGCCATTAAAGTGAAGTTGTCCTGTAGCATGCAACAATTACCGTGCGACGGCTGTGCCTTTGCGAAATGGTCATTTTTTTATTGGGTATTGTGCATCGATTGAATGCCGTTGAACTCCTGCATCTGTTCGGGTGGGCCAGTGCTATACTTTTATTGAAGAAGATATATATTTTCCCCTGGTGTAATGGTTTTGCACCCTTCTGCTCTTGTCGAATTATAAAAAAATAATCGCAAAATATATAGCCATATCTGTTTTAGTTAGTTTTGTGCGATCACCACCAGATGCCACTACCAGATGCTATCTTCATATTCTTAGAAAGCATAAGGGAACGACATCGGACCTTCTCGTAAAGATGAAAGCTTCATGTCGTTAATTTTATGTGAAAAGTTCTACAAAAATGGAACGTGTTGAAATTTTGAACACCACAACAGCCCCATTTTCAAATGAGAGATGGAGTATTTCCATGTGTTCACCTTAACCGTGTGCACATAGCATGATCAGATATGACTCATAATCCTAAAAAAACTTTTATTGCGTTGCATCGAATCATTTAAGAGAACTTGTAGAGGAATAAATTTAGTATGTTTCACCTTGTAACGTTGCAAATTAGCTCAGGGTCCCACGAATAGAAGCCCGCCTATAGATTTACTGAGATATATCATCATATCACGATATTTGACGTTTTGTCTTGTCTTTGAAAGGTTACTGAATGGAAAACAAAGTACCATATAAAGCTCCGTGACCTTGTCAATTACATGTAGGATAACATCACACACATACACTGCCATGCCATGCCTTATGTAGTAAAATAGCAATACCAAGTGTCCGTATGTTTCGCGGGATTATTCTAGAGGTGTTTCGTGGAAACCAATGTAACATATGTGGCTCTTTGTTCTTGCAATTTGGATTGAGGCCTATCGTACAAACTAGACCTGGGCCTTACGTAGTAGCAAGAAGAAGAAGAAGAAGAAGAAGAAGAAGAAGAAGAAGAAGAAGAAGAAGAAGAAGAAGAAGAAGAAGAAGAAGAAGAAGAAGAAGAAGAAGAAGAAGAAGAAGAAGAAGAAGAAGAAGAAGAAGAAGAAGAAGAAGAAGAAGAAGTACACGTGCTAGTATAATTAAAAGCTGAAGAGAGCAAGATTAAGCTGGATATATCGAAGTTTTCAAATTTTGAAGGTGAATTAGGAAACTCTTGTTTGGGTAAATGAGAGTTTGCGTACTTTTTTATAGGTTCTGATTACACAAAGTTTGTTGACGTACTTGTGCAAATGGAGATCGAAAATCGTCGAGGGACGTTATATCCTTTTCTACTTTCCTTCAATGTTGTTGAGTCTGACGTTTTCCAATAGTCTACCACTGCTAGGGTTTAGTGCCTTTCAGCTTGTGTACTTTCGTTTTCAGTACCTCAGTATCTGTCGCAATTTTTCTGCAGTTGCTGATCAATGTCTTTGTCCATGGAACACTCATTTGAGGAGCGCATACGGGAAGTGAGTTCTGATAAATAAACAAGGCATTCCATGATATTCATTTTGATCCATGATTAAAATATCAGGAGACTTTTTTTCACCTCTGATGTTGATGCAGCAATTTTACCATATGACGTAAATAGTAGTAGTATTAATGAGTTTCTTTCTTCCAAGAGGATTGGACACATAGCCATCGGGTGACACGAGTCCTCCTATCTTGTACAATCGAAGATTGTACAAAGATAGGCTTTATACAAGGTGGTTATAGTTTAGACGAAAAAGTGACACATTAGAATATAATGTAAACCTTCATAGCTCTTTGTGTAGATAAACGAGTATTACGTGTTGTTATCAAAATTACCATCAACATTTTGCAGGCAACGAGAGAATCGTTGTGCATCAAGTATATGTGACATGACCGCTTGAGCAATACAACAATTGCAAACAAAATATAGACTATCGCTGTCAAATTAAAACAGTCTGACCCTATCCCGCTGTTGCGATTATCAAAAATGAGGTCTGTTTCAGTTAATCTTTCATTGACCATTGTCACATCAACTTAAGGATAGATATGGAACACAACAGAAGAAAATGACACATTGTTTCTGATGAATGAGCACAACTACATGTTCGACAACAATTAATCTCCGAAAGATATGCATTTGAATCATCTAAGGTTTACCCATAACCAGTTCAGCAGTATATGTACTTAGGTTCCCAGAACTTTCCAGAAGGTGATCATGTCGAGGGGGGAAAAAGCTAAAGAGACCAAGCGTAAATGAACTTACCGAGGTGGCTTTTCGAACATTTTTATGTAGTGAGTTCACCGTCATAACGTCGAAGGTACAAGCTTTTTGCCAATGTGTATGTAAGAAGAGCAACTAAAGATGTTTTGGATATATTTCATAAAGATTTGTTGTGTCTTTCTGGTAAGATAATCTCTCATTTTGAAACATAGAAAAAGTGAAGAGACGTCGGGGCTGAGCTGTACTCGGTTAGTTTAACAGTTAAGACCTTTTGCGTGACTAGAGATTCCCATTGCCCAGAAAAAATAGTGCAGGCTTGCACGTTACCGATTCCAGCATGGCAGCATACCTCGTCCAACAACCATCAATGACATGTACAAGGACTGTATATTTGAGGATTGGCCTGTTGGAAGATGTAGAAATATTTTCATGTGTTCTAAGTGGTTAATTACACAGAGTCTTTCTGATTTTTCCCACGCGAGTAGCTGCAATGTTGCACACAGATTTACTATGAAATCTCACGACAAATTGTGGGTAGAGATAACGCCTAGGTGTTCATGTTCCGGGACGTCTTCTTAACGCTCGTCCCGAAGAATTCTAAAACCAGCTGAGTTGTATTGTTTGCTTTATTAGTAATGACCATTCCCTCTGCCTCTTCGAGATTAAAATCAGTCTTACATTTTTCCCCGTTCCTGAACAACAAATAAATTTTGATTCCAAGTTACTGCCGGATAGTCTGGTTTTGTAAAATGATAATAAAACAAAAAATAAAAAAATAAAAAAACAAACAAAAACACACACAAAAAAAGAAAAAAGAAATAAAAGAAGAAATAACGTAACAAAAAAGGGGGGGGGAGGAAAAAGTAGCAGAATAGAGAGGTGTTGTCGACAAAGGAATAATATTTACATATGATTTCATTAACTAGATCCTTAAGAAACAACAAAAACCAAAAACGGTCCCAGAACACCACTTTAGGTGGACGCCCGGCTCTTCTCGTATCCCGTAAAAACAGTTACCGTCTAAAACTATTTTTGCTCTCTGCTTTAAGATAGGAACGAGTCCACGACAAAAGTGGATCACAAATACCATACTGTTTAAGTTTATAAATAAGAGTGAGTGCCAATTGCTGTCAAATGCTTCGAGGACGTCTAAAACACCAACTTATACGATTTACCTTATCCACAGCTGAACCTATTTCGTGCAAAATATTAATAGTTTGGTTAACTGTACTGTCCATTTGCTCATATTACCATATGACTTAAATGTCTTGTCTATGTCACTTTTACACAAATATAATGAGCAATTGTTCTGTGATGGGTCCAAAGTTAGTCTCTTTACATTGGACAATACACAAAAATTGAAGATAAGTAATTGCTTCTGCTTTTGGTGACTTTTCCGGTCAATTCTTTATGACTTTTGATCGGAAGAGCGAGGAGCTTCGTTATTGTGTGAAGCCAGACACACTGTCCCGTTATATCCTTCACCTGCACATTTATGACTTATTCTGAAAATAAATAACAATTAGCAACACACAAGCAAAGAAGAATTTCCATGGGATTGGAGGATATGGAAAGGCAATTTTTTGGGGAAAAATAGCTGAAAAGGTTCAGGAAGGAATTTCCGTGAGAAAACTATATAACGATGTAGAATGGACACTCTCACTTGGACAGGTAGAAACAGAAATTGCAGGTCTGGTCATGGGCCAAACTCAGGAATATTTTCATTCTCCAATTTTGTTTGCTGCATTTGTTTAAGTATTGGGTGACCAGCTAATGTATTGTGCCACAAAATAACAACAAACGATTCCATTTTTTTTTTTGGCAGACAATATTGTATTCATAGGAAAGTCTCAAGGTAGCTTAGAAGAATATGCTGAGCATAAATTAGAAATACAAGAATAAGTGGTAACGGGAGTGTAGCAAATATAACTGTCAAGTTATAATGCTATGAATGAAGCCAAACTGAAAAAAAAGAGAGAAAAAAAAAGAAGAAGGAAAACGAAACCGAGGGGTTTTCCAAATTTCAGAGGGCAGGGAACAGGTGATTAGGATAGGGACAGTTTATTGGTATGTTGGGGCGGGGGGAGGGTTAAGATAAAAGCAACAGGTAAACGCATATTAAGATACCATATTGAAAAGATACAGAGAGAGTGAAGTACAGAAATAAAATGATAAAATTCTCAACCAATAGTTTCAATAGAGCTTCACAAATCGGGTGCTATGAAATAGAGTACAAATATCTGAAATGTTGTATGGTCTGGATGTTATTTCCGCAAACAAAGGGAATATACAGGGTATGGAGAAATTTAGAGAACGGGAAACATAAGTAGTAAACAAACGGCGCCATTGGCTGCAGGGAACAGGAAGAATTGTGAACTTGAGGGATGGAGTGTCAAACCTCAAGCCAAGCTAAAGATTAACAATCCATCCGTCAGGTTCACAATTCTCCCTGCGCCCCAAAGTCAAGGACGTCAATTGCTTTATTATATCGAAGGAAAATAAAGCATTGAAACAACAAAATTTGCATATAATGATTTGGTTTCGACCAGCCTGGTTCCCAAGCCGATTAAAATTACAGCGCCATCTAGCGGGACGAGTACCTTCTCGGTGGGAGACAGGAACAAGTGTCCCACTCCCAAACTAACCAACCACGAGTGCCGATTTCTCTTAGAGGTATGATAACAGAAAAATGTAAAATATGTACACGGCAGGATAATTAAGCTGTAGATCATCGTCTTCTATGGTATGATGGGATGGAGAAGTTACTAAGTGTATTCATAGTGGCAGAATAAGGACTGGGACTGTGAGGGAAGAACTTTGACAAATGAAGGAAAGAAAACAGGAAGCATAGTTTCTAGGTCTAACAAGGAGCATTTCAGGATCTCAGAATAAGGGGTTGGAAAGGTACAGGACCACCTGGTAGCATGCTGGGATAGAAAAAAAATAGGGTATGATCAGATGGGAACATGATTAGCTGAAGCACACATAACTAATATCACTGTAACTCCCTGTAGTGACAAGTACAGCACACGCAGTCTTTTTCCTTCATAAAGAACCTGTTTCCCAGAGATTTTGTAATGCCTCCTGATGCCAACATTACACCAAAGCTGAGAAAACAAGGTTTTGCCGAATGAGAGCAGTACATCTTAAATGTGCACCTATCTGAGAAGAGTTCTGTCTATCTCCATGTTCATGTTTATGATGCATATTGACTTGTATCGTACATAGTAAATATGGGGATCAAAACCTAATGAAACATTTTCCAAACAATCCCAAAGCTTCAAAGTTGGCCCAGGAAATATCATTGCTTAGGGCCAGTCTTCAATGTGCTATTGTTTATACTTATTGTCACAACAACAAGACATGCACGAGTTAATTCCTCCTTGAATTTCGGCATTCCGCTTTGCGACGTGGTGATTTCTTTCTAACTTTTTACAAACTTTTCGGGCAACTAAATATATAAACATGCTATTTTAGCTAATGATATTTGGAAACAAGTGGTATACCTCAAAGCTGATCTGATGGTGATCTTATACAATTTCTCTTTGCCTGGTATAATGTAGGACTAAATCACATACATCTCTATTTCTGCTATAATGTAGGACTCAATTTCAGCGTCAAGCGGATTTTGCCACTTACAAATATCTGTAAAGAACCCTTTGCAGACATGCTACAGCTGTTCTTCCATGATGGACGACGTGCATATTTTATATATACTGCATCTGCAAAAGTGAGGTGACAAATGCCATCAGATGCCTTTGGTTCTTTTGAGTCAGACACTTCCTTTATAGTTTCTTGGAAAACACTCAATGTCCCATAATCTCAGCCATTTGGACAGCCCTTGGACCAGTACTGTGAGAGACACATCTTGTAAAGTTGACACTCCCTAGAAGAGAGAGATGTCCTTTAGTTTCTTTATAATGTTGGGGCTTGTTGGCAAACGGGCTGACTTGGGTCACTTCAGAAGATTCACTGTTCCATAGTTCAGGTATACTGAAATAATACAGTCGCGCAGCCAAGCAGGGGAGAGACAACCCAACACATCCATTCAGTGGCCAAGATGGTAAGAAAGGCTGTTCTTTTCTGATGTACATAGCTTATGTAGTATACACGTCACCTTTACTGAGTCACCAATATGTTCTCGTAGGTGCTGTTTTGATAATACACTCATAATAATAAGGACTAATGAACTCATGTAATTTTTCTTAGATCAGCACCCAGAAGCGCCTGTGAAGCCTGGTACTGTTTAAAGAACGTATATTTTTACCGGTTCCCTGTTTTCAATAAATACTTCCATATTTACAATAATATCTGAATGTCTTGTTTACCCAATAGCTTAATGCGATATTTACGACTTCATGACTGAATAAGCAAGGATGGGCCAGATGCCTTGTTGACTCTTCATCAGGTAATAAATAAATGACTATTTAACGACCTGAACGTATTTGTACAGACTTATTGGCTTCTCGTTGTGTGGTGATTAATGACTTTTTAACGACCCATGTGCATCCGAGCTGCTTAAAGTAAATACTACATAAGACGGTTCCATCACCTACCCACAACTAACTACAATTTAGCTAGTGTGCAGGTTTTGCTGCCATTAACCGTTTCTTCTTACTTTTGAAATTTTTAATATTAGAAATATAATTAAAGTCACTCCAGGACTTTGATATTTAGAGGTTCACCAGGAAAAATCACTGCAGTACTTTACAATCTGTTTCTGATTTTCATATGGGTCATTGACACAAATGATCTTTCCTGCATTCACATGAGGTGCCAATATGATGGAAACAACTTTCTGAGAATAGTCAATCCAAGTGTAGCAAGTTCCATCATCCTTCTCCTCATCTGCAGCTGTGGGAGATACAACTCATCAGATTTTGTCAATATCTACCATGGCTATATATGATGGGACATCATTTGGCAGCTGTGTCTGCTTTTTCCACAAGCTTGCTTGGTTCTGAATGATGAGTTGCAAAAAGCCAAAAGCGAAACACGAACAGCTGTATAATTTACCCGTGAAGATTGAGACATTGAAAGTCAAATTGTTTGCCCACAATTTCCGTGGAGGGTGTCAGCGCCACGCCTTTGCCCGTTGATTGTAGGTATTAACATATACGTTTTGCTAGGAAGGTTTTCGCGTCCTAGCCTGTTGGGAAAAAAATGAAAGTGAAACACAAATTGAAAAGAATATATCTTTATTTTTTTTCTAGGATAATGAGCACAGTGCATTACTTTTTTGGTACAGGTCGATGACAAAAATGTACGTTTGCGAAAAATATATCTCAATTTGACCCATTTTTTGTGCAGCACAATTGAAGTTTTAAACACCTACTGCTATTTTTGCTAATCTTTAGTAAAAGTAAACATGAAAATTGGTAGCATGGAGAATGTGACACTAAATGATTGATTTACGTTTAAGTAATAAGGTAAAATTTGTTTATTTATTATTTCCCTTTCCAGCTTTTAACAACACAAGAGAATCTTTATTCAAAATGGAAAAGCGCTTTTTGGAGGTGAAGCTTTTTGGTTTATAATAGGTTATAGCAAAACAGTGTATTCTTAGTGGAAAATGGACACTTGCACAGGCATAATTTTGGTGCCTTGTTTGACAAATTCATAAAATCCATTCCTGGTGGCCTTAATCAGGACCTCGGTTACGATTTTTGGTGTGCCCAATATGACCCCACAAGCAACATAACAGACATATTTGTAAACATAGCAAAAGACGCAGAGTAAAACATACCTTGTTGCTGGTGTGTTAGAGGAATACTGATAAGAATCAGAGATAAAGCTAGAAGAAATAATCCTGTATGTAACTGCTTCAAAATAATAGGTCCTATCGTATGAATCATACTTGATGGCTGACTGTCGGCCGTCGTCAGAACTATTCAGTAGCTCTTTGGTCTTGGAGGGGAGAAATGTGCTTCATATCTAAACATCGGGTTGCAGCGTGCAGCGTGCAGGAGATGGCTAGCAGATGAAACCATGGTAAGTACGGCTAAAAAATACGACCCACAGAAATAGTTCTGCATTAAAAAGAGACGAACAGTGTAAAATGGTTACTTAAGTAATGTGAAAAAGGGTATGCGATTTTATAGATTTATTTTGTACCCCAGTGGTTTGTGATGACGTAATTTGTGCCATGAATCAACTGCATCAATGCATGCCTGGCGCACGGCCAACAGGGCATGGGCAGACAGATGTTTTGAGGCATACCAACATGTGAAATTATACAGCAAAACCCATTATCTATGGTCCTTGTATATATGGCTTCGTAGAAAACAAATCTATCTAAACAACAGAAACCTCAATTTTATGCCTTTGTGACAAAAATGAATACTCAAGGATAGAGGTGATCAGGGTTGGTTTAATTATTTGACACACAGCCTTTCATTCCCATAGTGTATATCTGTGAAAACTAGCAACCCATGCCATTTGAGGTCAGGTGTGAAAGTGGCTCAGCAAAGCCCATTAAATTACAGTGAATCTAAAAGTTCTAAAGGTTTCACCCTGCATTCGAGGAAGAATTTTGTATTTATCATCTAAATCTACTTGAAGTACATAGAAAGTCATCTTGCAATTACATACACCCTGGTGTGATAAAATAAAGATTTAAAGCTTATTTGACAAAATAAAGAGAGGTTAGATTTATACTTGCTACATTCCGAAAGGTGAGGATCATGGAAAGTGACCACAAGGTGTGGGCAGTCAATCATGAACAGGATGGGCAGCACCATCTTTAGGTGAATTTAGAACTAACCCAAATATCTCATATTTGAATGCTGTTTTCCGGCAGTCTTTGGCGTGAATGAAAACAGTGGGCCAACTTGCAAAGTACAGCTCCTACGCAGAAAGGATTAAAGGTTTGAAATGAAGCTCACATCTGGACCACCATCCAACTGCATGTCTGACATGATTTCCTCGTTTCTGTACATGCCAACATGCTGCAACTTACCAGTTTATTCCATAACAATATTCTACAGGTATATCACAATCATAATTTATAGAAATCCACATATATCCATGGCAATACGCTATAAATTGTCGCAAATGTCCCACAAAAACCATTTCAGGCAAAGGGTGCGACATCTAGCACCAGAAACCTTTATGTTTATCTAATTGTGTGGGCCTTTACATATATCTTCGCCAATAAATGTTTGTATGGCCAGTTGCAAATTTCTTTGTTTGAAGGTGAGCGATGCTTTTTGAATGACACTTTGCTATCCTTAAATCTACATCCATATTTTGGTAGTTTTACTTGTAGTCAGCTAAAGCACACCTGCATGCGCAACGTTTGCTTTCTGACTAGGCCAGAGACAAAACCTGGGATCGCATCATAAAGATTGTCGGTGAAAAGCTGTTCCATATAAATACATCAACAATGACGTTTCGAGTAAATATATAAACTTGATGTCGGGCTTCGCGATAAATAGACCTAATAACAAGATTAATATGAGAAGACCAATCCTAGGCTTCTGTATCAATAGGTCAACTGTAATGGTTTTTGGCAGACTCATGATGCACCAGGAAATGCTCAGTTGCGGGTCACGGAGGTTCACTGTTGACGTTCAAGGGAGGGAACGGGAAGAAAAGGTCTAACGGGAAATGCCACTAAGAGTGACAAGTGGCATGGCCCCTAATTTTAACAGGGTTTTGCTGATTTTATTTTTCTGTGCAATAGAACATGCCCTCATGTAGGATGGGAAGGAAGATTCACTGCAACAGGCCAATATAAACATAATATCATACATGTTAACTTTTCCGTGTTTTAATGCATTAAAAATATTGAAGCAGTCCTACCATTTACTCAGCAATATCAGGAGCTTGACATTTTTGTGGTCTTAAATTCATAATATTGATAGTATTCACTCGCAACAGAATAAGCGTAATGTTCGAAGCTATAGTTTTCATGTAGCGTAACTTAATTTCAATGTGCAAATAAGGAGTGTATCCTTCTGCACCATGTATGTGATGGAACTATCACATTTAAAGACGCTACAGATGATGCAACCTGTAGGTCTGTTTTCATCAACAAGAGGTGAAAAAAGAGGATGTGGAATTTTGTTTTGACAGCTGTAGCATATTTAACTGTTTATATACTTATGTGTATTTCCACTTTTTTATGTTGGATGTTGTACTTCATATTCAAAACTGTGCAATGCACAACCTGATTGTAGAGAAAGTATGATGAATCTGACTGTGTTCCTGTTCACCCCTATTACATGGCACACCTTGTGGCAAACGTTGAAAATGGGTTTTATACTTTGGATCCCGAATTCAACAAAAATATGAATCAACTAAAACAAGACGGATTTTCAGCAAACTTCTAAATAGTTGTATTAAAGCAAACTGGACAATTTGTGTTAAATTAAGTGGGCACACGTGTTACCCAAGAGAGCATTCTAGCATGTATGAATAGGATTACAAAGGTTGCATTTTTAATTGGCCACAAAGGTGGCATTTGTTATCGTGTAACATATTTGAATGCCCGGAGATGTATAAATGTCCCACATCGTACGGCATACCTATTATGTTCTTATGTAATGAAAAGGAAATTATTGTATTGGTGGAAAAGATTAAATATCGTGTTAGAATATTTTGTTTGCCCATTTCATTTTCGATGCACAAATGCCTTCGAAGATGTTCAGATCTGTGTGCTGGCCACATTCATTGGAAGTTATCAAAAGTTGAAAAAATATGGAACATCAAGCTCTAGCCTGCCAGGTCTATGTTTACTTTTGGCAGAGGTGATAAACTACGGGTTTTGCGTGGTTAGGTCTATACATTTTCGAAACAGCATAGTCTGCAATTAATGAAGAATATTTCAAGGGTTGAGAGGACCTGTGTAAAACCGTCAGTTGCCTTTTATGGGTGACGGCCTTTCTCAAGTCAGGATTGAAATTTGTTTCTTCCCATTGCTATTGGTAGATGAATGTTGATGCTTTGGTAACTCTGAAATCTCTTTGGTGTCATTGTTGGGTTTGAAATTTATGAATATGGGTCATGTTTTTCTAAACTTCTTGTCCTGAATTTGCATTTTCTTTGGTAATACGATCGTGTGCATAAAAATAGAAACTTAAAATTTGGCCAATAATTGAGTCAGATGCCGGATTATTAGTGCACAGGAATTATAATTTGCATATGCGTGAGGAACTGAAATGTCCTAATATTCATATGTATAGGCTGGATTTTGCTTGCAATAGTATTATTTCCTTACACGCCGTTTTTTTTTACTGCACAAGAGATGTTAAAGGAGTCGTATGATCTGTTCACCAGTATCAGTAGCTTTGCATGTTTAGTCTTAAATTCCTAATATTGATAGTATTCAGTGGCAACAGGGCAAACGCAATTTTCTATCATTCATTTTCAGATATATCGTCACTACCATTGTTGCCACCGAACAACCAGGTTATTTCATTGACCAGTTTTGGTGCATTTGACGGGCTTAAGTCACTTCGAAAAATAGTATATCTTATGATAAATTAAGAAAGGTCGAATTATATTTGTTTAGGTATGTGTCATGGAATGAAATATGTGTACAAGGTTATGTTATAGCAATGCATACTTCTAAAAGACAAACTCTGCATTTGAGTTTATTTGCCAAGATGTTTTAGCAAATATGTTGTTTCATGGAAGCCGCAGCTGGTTGCAAACAGACCCCCTCTAAATCTTTGGTCTTGTTGATAAAATTGCGGAGAAGTCTTTGGGTGCTTTTGTGCATCATTTTGTTGCCATGTGTCACATTAGATGCTTTGGTTGTTTTCTTTTCTAGCTATCTCTCAAGAATGGCAATAAACCTGTTCATACCGAGTTGTACCGACCTTTTTCCGGACTGTAATTATTTATGCATTCAATTGTTGGCCTGGTTGCCCAATCAGCAAGCAGCCGAGTCGATACAGGGAATTGCTACTATGTACGCGGTCTGTGGTGAAGTCGTTTTAGCAATAGCACTTAAGTTTGTAGCTGGCATACTAATAATTTATCTAAAATATAGCAAGTGTCTTGTCACTCCATCTTTTTACTTGTCACTTGACTCTACTTTCACCAACAGACTGCTTGTGATCATGATTTGCAAATGTCTTCTCCATAAATCCGAACAATTGAACTTTATAAACAGACATTTTACAGATTAGACTTCATTCTCTGTTTTAAATTTACTGACCTTGCCACGAAAATCTTCTCAGCTAAAAATGAATAGCGTCACCTGTGTTGCATGGCCTATAAACAGGGCAAACTGATGTATAGTTCTTTAATGGCACCGGTTTTCTGTCCTACTTGTGAAGTGAATGAAACGGAAGGACAAGGGTCATCTTCAGCCGTATGACTGGTGTAGTTGTATATCTAAATGATTGTTCGTCATTTGAATAGTTCACTGTTAGTAGTTTTAAGTTTTGACTTTATCATGCCCATTTAAGTCACATATTTATAAACCGATTCCTAATACCCTTGCTGACTGTTGCAAAAATCATCTGCTTTAATTATAGCTATCGACATGGCATATATCCATCAATAGCAAATCATGGATGTTGGCATGAAATTTTGTCGGCACGAATCCTTATGATGTGACAAATACAATTGGAATTAAGATTGTTAAGACTGGATAGGTAGAGTCCTTCATAAATTTTCGATGGCATTGTTAGCGGATTTTCCTTTAGTGTTCAACAAGTCAATCATAAGCTCACATTAACTTAGGAAACACTTTCTTGTGCAGAACGACAGTGCAGAATGATGTAATTTTGAGGCGCAAAAAAGTTGAAAAATGTTCTGGAAGGTCTCAAACTGGCGAACCAAGGAAAGCAATTTGTAAAGAAAAAAACAACATATTTTATGTAATTGTGAGCCTGCCATAGTATTTTGTGCGCATGAGACAAACTAATGTTATATATATTTGCAAGCTGCATTACGCTTGCATTACGGACTCATTTTCACACCAATTGTAGCAAGTTAAAACCTCAACTGACTCCTGCCTTAACATCAGAGGATATGTGAATTGAATGACATCTTCAAAACTTCTACAATTCCGAAAGCGAGCTCTGCCGAGAAAAGATTACGATATATATCCTATCAGCGATCCTAGGCAGGTTTCCCATACGTCAAAACGGTCTAATAAAAGAGACATGAATGATTTCGTGAGTTATGAGGTCAGGACAATATTGGAAAGTCTTCATAATAGTCAGTAATTTCCCTGTTTAAACAACAATAGCCATTTTTAGAATGGTCGACCACAAATATGTATGTAATGTAACACCAAGCAATTTATAGCTATAGATTTCCTGCAATATATGACCTTAAAGTTTAAGCGAGAAGAAGTAATAATTTGTAAAATTGTATTATCTGTTTTCAGAGAGTTTAAGGTAATGAGCCAGTTTATTTGCCAATTTAGCAATGGAGGAAAGACCAGAATTTAAGATTCCTCAGTTGCAGGATTATCAACTGTAAGGTAAAGAGATTAATCATCAGCAAATAATCTAAAATTACATTGAGCGAGGTCAAAAATGTCGTTAATATATTTGTGTCTATAGGTGCTCCAGAAACGGACCTTTGGGGGACACCAACTTGGACTATTCCTCAACTTGAAAAATAACCAAATATTACAATGCTCTGTTAAAGGTAACTTCCTTCTCGAGCTTGCTCAACAGACTGTTGTACCGGACCTTGTCACAGACATTACGTATAACAAGTCGCACTGCTTTCATTTTGCCCAAAGCTACACAAAGCTGGTGATAGCCAATAAGCATTAGATTATTAGTGCAGTCATCACAAGCAAAGCTGGACAGATTGGCAGATATTTGCAGATTGTCTATGAAGAACCTGTCTTGCATGTATCCAGCCATTTACATTGTAATTTCACGGATATATCATTCAGTTGTGTATTTAGTCACACCAGACCTCTACTTCAGTGGGCACATGTGGTCTGGCCCACTATCAGTGTGCAAGGAAGAAGCGCATCCTTCAGTATCATGTATATGATGGAGCTGCCACATGTGAAGATGCTAAAGATTAAGAATATTCTAAATCAGCATGCACCAGCAAAAACGAGAGAAAATTAAGGATGTAGATTTATGTTATCACCCCTGTAATATGTTAAATTGTGAATGTAATGATGTGTATTTCCAGTCTTCTGTTATATATTACGCTTATATTGCAAAAAACAAAAAGTGCAATGCACAACTTGATTACAGTCATGCACTTATAAATTTGATTGTTTTCCCGCTTGCCCTTATTATTCAGCACATCCTGTAGCAAGCATTGCAAAGTTCTTATACATTTTAGTTCCCAAATTCATGAAAGTATATATTTTCTGACAATAAACCGGCTTCCAGCTTTAGCATACTAGTTTTTAAATTGTATTATAGCAAGCTATCCAACATCTGATGAAGTAAGCGACCATACATGTTATCCAATATGATGTATATGCACATATGTGTTTGGTCATAAAGGACATGAAATTTATTGAGGTTTGGGTCACTTGCCATGTATGCATCACATCTAAACAGGTTATAAACACAAATTCGCCTCTGGATATGGGTGGAAGTCGGAGAAAACTACCACAGTAGCATAATCATTCATGGCGATTCCCCCCTCAACGGAAATGCAGCCTTTGATAGATAATTCCTCAGCATTTGCCGCTTTGGCGGGAAGACTCTGAATGTACATAACAACTTGCCTGTGTGCCACACCAGGGGCGTCCATTTTCCTCTTACGAGCAACCCATACCTCACTACCATATGTCATGATCGGTAAGCACACCGCTCCATACATTTTACTGGCAGTTAGCAGGTTGATACCACCTTCACATATAAATCCTGTCATGGCATTGAGGGCTCTCATGGTCTTAGCAGTACGATCAGGAACGCCTTCACATACATAGCCATCAAGACAAAGCTCTACTCCAACATGTGTATAACTTTATTTTTCATAGATGCCTTCATTACCAAGTTTGAATTTACGCTTGTTTGTATTATGTTCCCTTTCAGATTTAGTTTCATTAAACACTAAAATACCAGACTTTCTAGAATCAAGATCAAAATGCCACTCTCTACTGTATACCAAACACCTTTTGTAGACAAATATCAAGTGCCTTTTCTGTCAGGGCCAAAAGCGTCATGTTATCCACAACAGAAGGTAAAGCCACATTTACGTCATAGAGAGATACACCAAACATACATTTATCAAGATCACATAGTAAATCATGTAACAGTACAGTGTATTGGAACATGGACAACACTCCCCCTGGGGGATTTCTCTTTTTATAGGGAACCAATTCGAAGTAGATGTATTTACGCTAGCATAACTCTGTAGGCTCTTACAAGTTTCATTTATAGTTGGCAGCTCTTCCCTTTAATGCCAAGACAATGCTTCTTGTACATCATTCCATCGATCCATACGGTATCGAACGCCTTGTGTTTGTCTACAAAGGGCATAGTTTTTTTTTTGCAGTCACTGACAACAAGTTAAAATCATTTAGCCTTCATTCAGCTTACCTAGTGTGCCACTGGAGAACCAGACTATGTCTTTTCAAGCTTTCGGTGCATTTGGCGGGCTGATGTCATTTCGAAAACCTAATGCATCGAATAATAAATTGACAAAGTGCGATACAAATTTGGGCAGGCATGTGTCACAAAACGAAATACATTTACAAGGTAATCGCATAACAATTTACTGTCTGGAAAGAGAAACTCGATATCTCAATTCATTTGTGAGCGGAGCATGCTTTCCTAAATATGTTGCATGATGGAAGCTACGGAAAACTGTGACCCTTGTACGACTTTTGATTTTGTTCATGGACTTTCCTTCCATGACTTTGGGTGCTTTGTAGATTTTAATGCTGCCATGCCTCACATTCAATGCCGTGCTTATTTCCTTATAGCAGTTACTCCTAAATGGCAATAGATATTTTCTGTAAAGGAATAATCGGCATCTTCGATATGGTCTTGGAGTTCTATCTTTTGCATATAAAGGTGGTTTATATTTGCTTTGGCACTGATTATATCCTTAATGTTACTCATTGGCGTGGTTCGATCCCGTGCACAATGTACCATTTATTATGTTTCTGTGCCAAATAATTAGCATATTCAACAGCGTGCCTTTTGTAGTATAACCTAAATTGAATATTCTGTTAAGTCTCTCGATAAAGATAATGTCTAGTTTGTATCCACAATATAGTGATTTTCTCTTTGTCGTAATGCATTTTTTTTATGGCTGGCATACTGATAATTAATGTACGATGTTCAAAGAGCTTTGCGTTGTTATCCATACTTCAAAAATGTACCGCACTTTGTATTGATTCGGACGTTGAAAGCTGTTATCATAGCTGCATTTAGCGATGTTCGGTTTGTTGACTACTTTGAATTTTCTCTCAAACTTCATTCTTCACGATGCTCAATCGAGCACTATGAGAATAAAACGAATAATAATCTTAAAACTGGTGGATCGATCCATTTATTTGTTACTAGTTGCTATTATTATTTGCCAATTGTCTGTGTTTTTGGTTTACTAAGGTAAACGCTTCAAGTCTCCACAGAGTGTTTGGCAAAGCGGCATAATGTTCACCTTCGCAGTACAGGCTTCGGCCAACACATGGTTTTGTATCATAACACAGTCGACGTAACATACATGATTGAATGATCTGTCAACTGACGCTGTGTAGTTTTTGAGAAGGATTTATGAAAGCTTTGCAGCTTGTTTCGTGATCCATGTTTCTTTGAAATAAAATATGTTTAAACCACAATGCTCTGTTTCAATGGTAGAAAGTTTTCATTATCTGAAATGCGCATACAGTGACAACGGAAGCGGCAATTTGAGTCATGCATACGATATCGGTATGCTTGAATTTCAATCGTATCATACGATTACTGGTCTTTTTCTCAAAGTTGAGCGCTGTCCAAGGACCAGCTTACTATTTGTTTCCACATGGGATTGCACATAGATATCTTCGTTGTTGCAAATTGTCTTGTTTTGGTAAATTACGTGAACCTACCAGGACCGGGTTACCCTGCGTGCTATCCTTTGAGCTGACCTATGTTGTAATTAGATTAAGAGACGTTATACATTTTTTTTCTTCAGCGAGGCATATATTTTTTCTCCTCTTCCGTAACATACAGGGCTTTACATTTCATTTCTGTTTTTTCCATTTTCCAATCGACCTCAGTTATTTGTTTTAAATTTTCTGCTTCTGCAAGATCCTGAAAAAGGAGAGACCAATATGATTCACATGAATTATAAGGCAGTCCAAGCTTATATTAATTGACTGTACCCTAAGTGCCTGACTGATTTTTAACAAAAGAGTAATATTCCCTGGTGTTATAAAGATTTCGTCTTCGGTAATGTGTACGATTATATGTATATATGTCCAAGAAATTAAAAAAAAAAAAAAAAAAAAAAAAACATTCTAGTTCCCACACCGCATGAATCCAGTGAAACACTCTGCGACATCACACGGTCAGATGATTTAATCTTGCAATGTATTCGAATGAAAACATGTAAAAATATTCTACACGCACATACACATATCACATACAATATATATATATATATATATATATATATATATATAAATAATATATATAATATATATATATAATATATATATATAAATAATATATATATATATATATATATATATATATATATATATATATATATATATATATATATATATATATATATATATATATATATATATATATATATATATATATATATATATATATAGACAGTTATGTCTTGGGTGGTTTCTGGGCAGAATTGTAATCCTGAGACCGTCTTGTGAGCAGATGTTCGGTTTATCGGCAGTTGAATTATGCCCAAAAACCATGTTTGCCTTAAATTCAATGCGCATCCTAGAGGGTTTCAGAAACGTACAAATTCGCAAATCTGCCCAGATATTATGGGAAACTATAAATGCCGAGAAATTGTGGTAAGCTATACTTCGTATATGCTGCCCACGGTCCGGTTTGAGGATAATAATTGACCCGCAGACAATGGGCATGACCCCACAGACCGGCTTTAGGAGCTATTCCATTGTATTTTTTTTGTGGGCAGTGTATAATTGCCGATAAAACACCCACATATATTCCTAAGTGCCAGCACAATCTTTAGAGCATTGATAGCCAACAATACCGGTGGTGCAAAAGGCAACTGCAAACTTTCCGGAATGAGGCGTGCCCATGCCTAGAAACGTAGATACGCTGGCCTCTTGTTGCTGTGGTATCTTGCACGTCAGACCTCTGGTCTACAATCGGTTAGAGGTCCATGGTGGTACTTATGCCAACAAAATGCCTGAAACAGGTTCCGCAGGGCGCTTGACCACGGTCCATGCTCAACCATTTTTTCTTGCATAGCTTGTCCCTTTGTGGGAAAAATTATCAAAAGTAACCCTCTCTATCCAAGGATATTTTGTTTTGTTGGCCTATTTGTTGGTGTCTGCAGAATAGCCTGGTGCCTTGCAGTTGTACACATCCATTTTTTAATGACGAACAATTAATTATCATCGTTTCTCTACCCTCTTCCACTGTGTTCCTACTTGTCGCAAAATAACGGGGTCTCGCCTCATGCGATCCTAGTGTTAAAGGTGGGTACTTAATATACTACACCCGCGGTATTACACATAGAAAATGAAATCTGTGTAAGATTTGCTGTGCACGCGAGACGATGTTGAATGACAGGTATCAGTCGGTACCTTATTGTTTTGTGGCTTTGATTTAATTCACAAAATGTTGATAAATCTATGTACCAGCAACTGAAAGCAGTAGCAGAAATTGAACAGATGATGCTGTCGTTGGCTTATAAGAAGCTGGCCAGCATCCTTTCGTAAAATTCGATGGAACTCCTGTGGCAATAATAACTGACGTATGGTCAATGATCCATTTCTCTTTGCATAATACACATGACCGAGGGGCGGTATTTGATAAATACAAAGGGTATCCATTTGAGTATCAAAAGTCAATAATGAAATGTGAAATCGGTGGTGAGGTACACTTTCGTGTTCCTTGTTTTCTTATTTCTTCTTTACAAAACAGACATTGTAATGTGTTGAAAGTTGTGTGTGTCTTTTGAGATGGTAATTGTACACAAGGATAACCAGAGGAAAAATTGTGTACAGGACTCAGCATTTGCATATTCCCCGGGTGAATCAAGGACTCAAGAAACTTTGACACTTAAGTGCAGAATATACTTTTTTTGCGCAACTTGGATCTTTTTTGTACCTGCCCCTTGCTTTGCATCACCTCTGTTGACAGGGAGCACTCAAAAATAAAAAGGTAAATGATGGAAAAATTAAAATTGATTTCTAAAAATATATATATATGTTGTAGAGCCTGACCGAGCATGCATTTTGAAACCGAGGCGGGTACTTGGTACTCGGTACACATTACCGATACCGAACCGGGCACCGTTCGGGTTCGGTATATGCAATTCAAATCTGGACACGTTTGACAGGGGTTAATAGCTGTTACCCTTATGCAAAGGGGTATTACTATTGTTATGTAAATAAGCCGATTAAGGCAACCCATGTGACACATTCAATTGCAAAGGATCGTTTGTTGCATTGTATACAAGTACAAAAAGTAACCTCAGTGACCTTTTTATTTAACTTCATTGCTAACATTGACAGTGATAACCTAAACCGAACGTTTAGTGGCTGTAAAAGCCGAACCCGAGCCGAGCTTCGATCCTGAAACCCGGTAAGCTCGTGTTCGGTACTTCGGGTTCGGTCAGGCTCTAATATGTTGTATTATTAACAAGTTGATGCAGCCCAGGCAACCACCTAAGTATCAAATACTGGGAAAATATTTTACATAACCTGGCAGATCATGGTAATTGATGATGTTTTCATTTTATTTGCTTTTTTATCCTGATTTTTTTATTTGTCTTATTTCTAATTAATTTAATTTTACTAGGCATGAAAGATGTTACTAGCTATTTCATGGAAATCAAATAAATTTCTGACTTTGTATATGCATATTATCCAGTGATCCTAGGCATTTTAAACCATTGTTCTTTGCCATTTTTTAATACCAAAATCAAAATATTTGTCAAACTGTAAACCATATAAATTTGTGATTCTGCCTATAAATATTATCCAATGATTTTCAGCATTTGTATGAATTGTTTAGTACCATTTTGGTTCGACAATAAAAATGTTCTGTGAAACAGTATTGCAATTTGCATTGAAATTGCAAAGGGATACTAATGGGCATGAGGGCAAGACCTACACAGTTAATAGCTGGCATTTATTTGATTTCAAAGGCCACCGGATCATGTACGTGAGATTTTGTGTTCATATGATACTAGTACCCTGAAAAGTATTTGACGTCTCATAAGATGGTCCTTTGTAAAGGTCCGAATAGCACAGTACTCAAATCCTTAAATTCAGTATTATCTGATTTGACTTGTCAGGTACCTGGTCTAATAGTACGGTCAATCATGTGGCGTCCATCGTCTGTCCACAATTCATATTTTAAACTTCTCCCAAAACCCTGACCAGATTCAATTCAAACTAAACGGGGATCTACCTTTGGTGGCCCTCTACAATTTGTTCAAATGGTCACAGTCCACTGTTTTTTGTTTTTTTTTTTTGTTTTTTTTAATGAATTTGTGTTGTTGTTAAATTTTGGCAAAATTTTAGAAGCATCTTTTACTCCGAATCCGAAGAGCCAATTGCTTGCGAATAATATAGGTAAACACGTAGGGATCTGGACTTATATTTGGTTAACGGTTGGTGCTGTGATTATTTTCTATTTTTACATTTTTTTCTGTGTTTACACTATGTTCAACTTCTTCAAAACATTTTTTTGGGGGGGGGGGGGTCGGCTGCCTGCCTTTACCTTCCAATTTAAAGTGAACCCACTTAAATTTTATAGACTGTACGAAAGTGCAATAGAAACAAATAAGTGCATGCATAATGTATGAAAGGTTCTACATTATACTGTCAAGTCTAAGATGATTTATATGTACTATGAGGTGCACAAAATATGAACAAAATACAAATCAAAATTTAAAATTCATGAAACATGACATAAAACAACTTCACCTGGTCCATGTAGTAAGAAAGGAACAACCAAAGTGTATTTTTTACATTAGTTGTCCTAAACCCTGCGTTTGTATATACCTAACACAGTGAGAGACAAAACACACAGGCTAACCCCTTGCTCTGTCTAACGTGAATGTATTTAAGCTTTAATACATGGTGTAAATGTGCGTTCTGTTTATGATTTCTTTTAGTAAATAAGCATGTGTGTGTGTTTTCTTCATTCCTTCTATTCAATTCCTGACTGTAGATCGTGTCCATCTAAGTAAGACAGCAGTGCGTGTAGCTTTCTGTCTAATTTCATGAATTATAAAAATAAGCAAGAATGCGTCAAGAAAAGGGTTAGATTTAGATGTTAATTCAAATGCTAAACAACCTTTACGTGCCGAACACAACTCGAAGGATTTTTTCAACCAATGGGTATTTTCTTTATGTCACAGACATACCATTTGCCCCCCCCCCCCCCCAGGTACTGATTGTTCAACTTTGACAAGGTGATTGCCTCCATTATTCATTAATTTAACAGTATTAATGAAGGCAAGAGTGAGATCGCATCCACTGTATCTCCGCAACTAAACAGACTTAAGTCAGAAGTAAAGCATCAAGAAAGGAGTATAGCGACATTCTGCACTTTTTTCCTTTTACGAAGATATAAATACAGGAGCAAATCGGTTGCAAGGGTAATCAAGGTTTCTTTTGTCCCAAATAATTAAGATCCTTGTGCATTTTGAAGATGATCCTCTTTTTACCAGATTAGCTTATCAATGGTCGCATGACTGTGACCTATGCTAATTAGGGTTATACATTTTGTACCTAAATGCACAGGCCACAAGATAATCTGATCATATGAATGGTCATTCCTGTTCATATGCGCATAACCAACCTTCAACTGTTTACACATGTGTCCCAGGCTCAGCTGTACTGTGCCACATGTAGGTATTGGTCCGCTATTGGTGCTCTTAATACAAGGTTAGATATTCATATTACCTGCCGAGCACAGGTCACAGAGTTTATGTGATGAACAGGACTCAGGAGTCAGGACTCCGGACAGTTTTATTCGACCAAAAAGTTACATAATTAAAATATAATAATCAATGAACATATTGTGTGGTCAGGGAGACTCCCATTAAGACAGAGACAACTGTCGTTCTCATGGGGCCACCCTGTACAAATTAACTAAACATTTCATGGCGACTGTATTTGCGGAATGAAGGGGAAAAAACAAAATGTTCAGCCACGAATAAATAATAAATTATAATAATAATATGAAGTACTTACACATACACTCTGGTGAAGGCAATAATAATTCTAAAATAATCTTTAACGTAAACCTTCTCGGGAACAAATGTAGCAGTTCTCAATTATGCAATTTTCCTTATAATTTTCAATATTTTTTTTATGTAATTTGCTAGTCCATTATAACTATGCGTACATAGTTTTTCACGTAAATTGGCTGGAGATTTGTTAATAGCCTCAGGCACATTACAACGTAACCAGTCTTTAACATAACTGTGCTTGTATCTAGGTATATAAATGTTACCAGCTTGTCTTGTATTATATCTATGTATATCTTAACTTGTTTGGAAGGGCAAACTTTGTAGATTTTGTGGTAGTTCCACGTTTATATATTTATGATAGAATTTAAATTTGGATAAGGTGAAAATGTCTGCTAGTTTGAGTAATTTAAGGCTTTTAAAATAGTGGTTCTGTATGAGCATTGTATTTTGTACATGATATAATTCTTATGGCTTTCTTTTGTAGTTTCTAAATCTTGGAATACTTACAACCCAAAATTAAGATTCAATAGTTAGTGTGGTATAATACTAGTGAGTTGTAAAATTTTAATTTGGCACTTAGGGGAGATAATTTTTTAATTTATTAAGAATACCAAGAGATCTTGAAATTTTGCTAGCTACTTTATCAACATAGGTATTCCAATTTAAATGTTTATCGATTGTGATGCCAAGAAAGTTGAAAGAGTCAGCATGTTCTAGAGGCACATTATGCATTTTGATGTTAGGCATTTGAAAATTTTTCTTCATTTGATGAAATATCATAAATTTTGTTTTTGTTGCATTTAATGATAATCTGTAAGCATTTAACCAGTCTGTTATTGTCATAAGTTCAAAGTTAATGTTGTTGTTTATGTCCATGTTCGTGTTTGTGTTGAAAACATTTAGGGTTGTAGAAAGAGTAGAGTCATCTGCGTACATCACTAGGTCAAATATTTCACTTGCGTGTGCTAAATCATTGATACAAATAATAAAGAAGAGAGGTCCTATAATAGAACCTTGTGGTACGCCGGTAGTAATTTGCAGCAGATCAGACCTAGTGTCATCAAATTCTACATATTGCTTACGGCTACTTAAATAACTTTCAAACAACTTTAGGGAGAGACCTTTAATTCCGTAGTATTTTAACTTTGCATGTAGAATTTGATGATCTAAAGTATCAAATGCTTTAGACAAGTCTATGAAGATACTAATTGGGAGTTGGTTATTATCCATTTCTTGTAATATTTTATCAAGAAGCTCTATGGCAGCAAATTCTGTGGAATGTCCAGCACGGAAACCATATTGGCTACCATAAAAAAGCTTATTATTCTCAAAATAATCATATACTTGGTTAAAAATTATCTTTTCGAAGACTTTGGAGAAGGCAGGTAGAACTCATATCAGTCGGTAATTTGAGAACAAGGATTCGTCATCTTTCTTATAAATTGGGATCACTTTTGCTATCTTTGATTTATAAAGAAATATGCCTGTATTTAGAGACTGATTGATTACAATGCGAAGAGGTTCAGCGATGAGATTTTGTATGAATTTAAGTAGTTTCGTAGATATTTCATCGATACCAGAGCTTGTGTAGGACGCATTTTATCAATTACTTTTGAAATGCTGTCAGTATCCACTTCAAGGAAATTAAAAGTGGAATTCACTGGTTGCTTAAGGGTATATATCAGGTTACGTGTGAGTCTTACAAATGACTTAATAAAAGTCTGAAAATGCGCTAAAAGTACAATAAACTATATATTTCCTGAAAGCTAACAAATCTGGGAATAAGATGATAGCATTTTCATTTGTATCAGTTCTTCTGTGTTGACACAACAATCAGGTAAAGTGATCATAAAAAATCACACAATTGTTACATCTACTTTTTTATTTTGAGCTTGAGCATGTGCATTTCTGTTGCAAAAGTTAGCAGACATGGTTTTCTACACAAACGTGTCTCACTTTTTTCATTGTTTGCGCTGTTGTGGAGATATTCACGTTTAAAGTTGAAAAGATGACATTCCATTCTCACATCAAAGGTTTTGACTTTAGGCTCGCTGTAGAGAGAAAACCACTCAACATAGAAAAAATCTGAGACACCTTTTTAAAGATTATATTCTTGTGAACAGTTTGCCACAAACCCCAGGTCTTTATGAGCAAAACTGACGAAGTTGATTTCACAAGAAGTTGAGAAACAAAGGCCAGGAATGATGCCGAGAAAAACGCTTTCAAAGCAAATGCCGACTTCAATAGGACTTACGCTATTCTTTGGGCCTTTGATCGCAATGACACCTTGGTATTCCGTTACGCACTCCTACCTGTTGAGTAAATGGACAAGTTTGGAGCATCAAACTTCAAAGAATGCTTTATTTTAGAGGTTTTACTTCCAAAAAATGTTATAATCGTGCTCATCTGTCACTTTGGACTCCATGTTGGGGTTTCTCAAGTTTGCCCTGATTGGCCGACAAATGACTGACAGGTGGTTACGGGGCAACCGGGTTCTACGATGTTTGCCGTCTTGCGTGGGGCCCAATATAGGTGTCAGTAAATCGGAACTTCAGTCTCAGTTCAGAAAGTTTTTATCGAGTTCAGAGGATCGTTGCTTACATTTGCGTGATTAGAAAGTGCTATTGCAAAGATGCCGAGAAAGAAAAAACCTAGGGGCAGACCTATGCCCGCGTCAGTTGCAAGTGAACTCAAAGCGTCTGATCTAGGATCGTATTACAATCAGTTCCCTCCAGTGGAGACGACCCTGCAACCCGACGTGAGCCTCACGGAGACCCCGGGCGAGTCTGGCATTGCTGGGTCAGGGTTGAACGAAGTCGAGGCCAAGGTCACGGATACTGATTCGGTGAACGCCAGAACATGAACAAGCCAACCCGGTCTGGACAAACGGTTTTGCAGTGCTAGTGCCCAGAAACTCGGAGACTTTGTGGCCCACGAGGCTAGATCTGCAGATTGTTGTGAAAAAGGAGATGTGAATGAACAGCCAGAGGGATACAGATTATGGGACTGTTCTCAGTTGCAGGCTTGTATTGGGGTTTGCCTGCCCTGCTGGTCGTAGTCTGCTTGTGCGGAGCGTGCGCAGAAGAGCTCACACTTGATGTATGTAAATGAGGCTCCTGTTGGATTCCTGCAGGGCGGAGCTTAGAAGCTTAGCCTGTCCCCAGCCGAAGCCACACCAAACAGTGAGAACCAGGCCCAATACTTTTGCCAAAATTCACAATTTTCCTTTACACAACCTGAAATCTGATTCCGGCATACAAAACTTAAAGGAAAAGTGCATAACATGCTTGAAAATAGCAAAAATGATGGTTTAACCCATTGTAACCTGATATATATCCTTAAGATATTGTTTATAGTTTCTCATTTCACAATGATGTACTTCAGTAGCCAAGTTTGGTCTAATATCTATGAAACATTTGTTAAATGTGTTGGCAATTGTGGACTTATCGTTTATTAATTGCCCATTATGAGAGAATGATTCAGGAATTTTTTTCCTTTTTCTTAGTTTTAGACAAAATTTCCTTTATTGTTGCCCAAGTCTTCTTTATATCATGCTCGTAGTTTTTGAAACAAGTTTCATAATAATCTTTTTTGACTCTGCGGATAGCGTTTCTCAATATTTTATTGTAGGTACTTAAATTTGTTTTAAGAGTAGCAAATAACGGAGCATCTTGCTGTGTAGACTTTAGTCTTTTATACAGACTGTCTCTATATTTAATCGATCTCAAAATTCCTGTTGTAATCCATTTTTGTTTTTTGTGTTTATGTTTATTAAATTTAACTAATTTAAACTCCAGATGTTTCTTCCTGGCTTCTTCAACCACAGTGCTAAGTATATCAAAATTTTCATTTGGATCGGTAGTGGGATTTCGATCTATTCTATCCAGAATATTCATATTTACGAGTTCATTATAAGAATTTGTCATATCAGCGATTCTTTGTTTTTTTATGTTTATGAATTTAGGATATTTTTCTGTTTGTTTCAACGTTTCTAGACAGACAAAAATTGGTTGATGATCTGAGAACTTTTTTACCATTATACCTGAGGTTACATTTGAATTTATATCATTTACTTTATGTAGAATATTATCAATGCGTGTTCCTTTGGTATTTGAGAAACGAGTTGGGAATGTTATTTTCGGATAGAAACTATTCGACAATATGCAATCGAAAAAATCATGGTAAACCTGAAGTTCATTTATTTTGAGTAGATCAATATTGAAATCTCCTCAGATTGTGATTTCTGTGTTATTTCTTTCAAAAGACTGCAATGCTTGTGAGACCTCGTCTGTAAATAAATTATAGTTTTCAATAATATCTCTGGGTGGTCTGTAAATATTTCCGATGATCATACTATTTGGCAATTGTTCTCCTGCTACTTCAATGAATTGGCTTTCCCATACCGTAGGTCTGACGGGCAACGACTTATCATGGAATGTATACTTTTCATTGAGATTAATTATGAGTCCACCTTCTTTTGAACAACTTTGGCCTTGAGCAATACATTGATAACCTTCAAGCTCTACAAGTGAAAGATCAGTATTATCTTCAATGCAGCATTCCTGCAAACATATAGCACCAAATTCAAAGTTGTGTAGTCTCAGTTCGTAGACAAAAGCTTCAATTTCAGAGAATTTAGCATTTACTGAGTTTATGTCAGAACTGAGAATACAAAAATTGTCTTTGTGTGCAACTAATGTTTGTATCAGATCTTCAAAATAATATTGCGACTGCAGTATTTGTTCGATATGACC
>OZ026627.1:64863390-65033390 GCA_964020975.1 Hermodice carunculata | reverse complement strand
GTCTGCATCTTGGTCATTTGTAGCAAGAACATTTGTTTAGGAATTATTAGGAACTCCACCAGAGTTTTGAAGTATTTCTTCTGTAAGGATCATTTCGATCTAGAGTATAAGATACATATGGAGATGTTATAGATAAACTGAAAGCGTGACTGACATTTGTTTCGTACGAAAAACAGAAAATTGAAATATACATTTTGTAGCCGAGTCTGAATAAAAAGTAACAAGTTACACTAAACGTGCATCCGGTGTCGAAGTTGACTTACTTTGTCAAAGTCACTCTAGAAAATAATTTCTTCATTTTTGTCTTCCTCCTCGATGGTCAGCACATCTGAAGTTGTGGACAAAATTCATATAAAATTACGCAAATTATACTGACAAATGTCTATGACCTGTAGAGCCATGGTGGTGAAACTGTTTGTATTAGTTGAAGCTACCTGTATATTAGTTTAAACGTATAAAGTTCCTTGTAAGGACATATTGAGATGGAACTACAAGCTGTTCATCAATTTATACGTTTGACCAATATTAATATCCTGTGCAAATTTTGGTTACCTTGATCTACATTTCAAAGCCAGTAAATGGTTAGTAACGAGACTAAATTTTATGTTTAAAAAGACTAAGACTAAAAAATATACCACAATTGTGTATCTTATTCATACGTTTGGCATCAATATAATTGAGCTTGATCTATATTTTGAAGGTCATACATATAGCATTATAGGAACGTTAGACAGAGACATTTTCTGACGTGTGAATTCTCGGGTGCACCACCTGTAGTATTTTGTGTAATACACATCATAGGTATCCAAACATATTAAATTCCGTATTTGTGGTACAGAGATGGAGCTACAAAAATTACAGCAAATGTGCGTTATTTATTTATTTATCTATCTATTTATTTTTTGTTAGTTTGTTTATTTATTTATTTATTTATTTATTTATTTATTTATTTATTTATTTATCTATCTATCAATCCATCTATCTATCTGTCTATCTATCTATCTATCTATTTATTTATTGCAAACTTGAAGTAACCTCGATATATTTTCCAAGGTCATTAGTAAAGAACACCAATTCAATATTTTATAGACAAATATAAAGCTTTCAGTCACGGAATGACATCCACTGTTTATATTTATTTTCTTTTCCTTTCCTTGCACGCTAAAATGTGACATTGTCGACTTTTGACCATTCATTGTTCAGGGAGCTGCTAAAGAGTAAAAAAAATGCTTCTAGATGGCGTGCATAGGCATAGGCGACGGTTATAGGCAGATCATATTTAAATTCGGAGGTTTTTTGGTCTTCTTCACAAATTAAATATTTAGACCAAAATGTCGCGTTTCAACGTTTAATGGTCTGCAAGGAGGATTTATACCGCTAGTGGGAGCTTTAAGGAAGCTGAGCAATGGGAAAGTAAACTAAAAAGTGATAGGCCTACCAGGTCTCTTTTTGTTTTTGGCAGAATAAATAAAATTTGTGTTTTGAGTGATTGGGCCTATACATTTGGAAAACACTGGTCTGTTGTTAATAAAGAATATTTCAAAGGTTGAGAGGACAGGTTTAAAACTATCAGTTGCCTTTTATGGGTGACTGCCTGTCTCAAGTCAGGAGTGAAATTTGTTTCTTGGCATTGGTATTGGAAGATGAATGTTGATGCTTTGGTAGCTCTGGAATCTCTTTGCTATCATTGTTGGGTTTGGAGTTTATGAATATGGGACCAGTTAGGACTTCGACCTGGCCATGTCAACATTTGCATGTTGTGATGCTGGAGATACTGCATGCACGTGCGGTATGTGCCTGTGCATTACCATGTCCTGTGTGCTGGATACAGATTAAAGGGATATAGATGACAGGGCGATATGACCTCAATTCGGCCGGCACCAGTCTTTTGTTGGTTCTTCACTGTAAAGCTGCAATGTTGCAAGCCTGGTGCCACTGCTGACGAAGCCTGACAACCAACAAGAACATGTGTGTTCGCGTACTGCACCAGGGAACAGTCTTCAGTCCCAATTGAAAGGCTTTCTCTGCCACATACAGCTATCCCTATTGTGTCCTTATGTTTGCTGAAAACGGCCCTACCTCCTCGTGCCTGGAGCACCCAATTCTTCGGACAACCTGTCGCTGAGAAAAGAACCGACCTCCATCATGCCAATGATCCTGCCTCTGCCGAAATCAGGTTTCTAAGGGTAACCTATATGCCATGGCATGATAGATTCAAATTAATACGCTGGTTCCAAATGGCCTATTACAAACACTATAGGCACCCCACTACCAAACACATCACTCACACCGTTGCGGCTGTTAACTCATTTCATGGTAATTTTTTTGTGACTGGTTAGGCATATGCTTAGTTGTCCTGTCCATGTAATATAACAGTCCATGTAGCATTCATGTTTCCTAATAAACCAAATAGTTAAAGCATCCTATGTTAAACTTTGGGGCACGCAATCATGTTTTAAATGAAAAGGAAAAGGATCCACAATATTAAGGTATCAGCTTATATACCAGTTTGACATTTGACTGTGACTTGAGGTCCAACTTTGACTGAAAAAAGAAATACTATAGGTGAAATTCTAGTCGCGTTTAATATTGGCTAAGATCCATCATCACTCCAAATATAACACAGCCTGTCGGTTTGACGTTTGAAAGTCACTCAAGCTGAAATTAATAACACCAATTGAAAAAAATGATGCCGTCTGATTAGTGGTTAATGTTAGCTTCCGGCCTATGACCATCATTATCGGGTTCCAAGCCACAATGTTGCAATTGTGTTATCCATATGGTAACAATGTTAATATGTTCATGCACCCTTACTGACTGTCCCCCTTTTTGACAATTCCTCAAAAATCAGCACATTATAGCAGCACCATGCGGAGATCAAGTTGGGTAAATTACCACCAAGTTTGAAAAGAGTCAAAAACAAAGTTCAAAGAAGAGAAGAAACAAAAATTGACAGGTTTTTACGGAAACAAATGGCCACCCGGTGACAAAATAAGGTCATAAGGTCAACAGAGCTGTGTATATGTTTCCAAAGCTATTATCTGAAAGCTTTTGGAGAGGAAGTCCTGAATTTCTGATGGAAAAAACAGAAGTAATAGCACACGTCAATGGTTTGTGAGGATTTGGATGAAACGCGGTAAAGAGGCTGCCCTGACACATTTCACCCAAGTTTAAAGTGAATTTTGGTGACGTTTCTCGAGTATACGGAAATGTAAATTAGCACTGCAGCACCTTACTTTTGTGCTAATTAATAGGTATATACACAACAACCATAAGTAGCCAGCTGAACAAAAAAAGTTCATGATAAGGGGTTTTTAACTACACCAAGTAAGACACTTTTGTTTGACATGTCCACCAAGGTTCAGCATAATGTGATACATGGTTTTGGAGAAGGAAAACTGGAATGCATATGGGCAAATCTGGCAGAATTAAGAGGAAAAAATCGCTGCACTGCTTGCTGAACAAGGTACAAGTTTACGGATCTTCAGTATTGTTCCTATCAAATTATGAAGTAATTGCCAAGAGTTTACAAGACTTGAAACGTAATCGTTAGGAATGCATGCCTTAAGCAACCCCCCCCCCCCGAAAAACAGAAACTCGTTAAAATAACGGCCCTATTGTGTGACCATCTGGTAAATAGAGCTTTATTTAACCTTTTCACAAGTTTGGGAACAATCTGAGCGATAGTCTTTAAAGCCCCCCCCCTCCAAAAAAAAAAAAAAACAAAAAAAAAACAAAAAAAAAATTGCAGTGCCACTTGGTGAACAAATATAATTCCGGGCTTTCCCCAGTCCGGGCGTTCCCCACAAGCGAACAAAAGATATAATTTAACAAACTTAGCATGGAGCGTGACCATTTGAACAAATTCGGTATGGTCATCAATAGGAAGCCAGACATTAGCTGACATATACCCGAATTGAATAATTACCTCCAAATCTTCGGGCAACCACTTTAGTACTATTGTATTTGTGTCTTTTTGTCCAAAACCACTTCCTAGTAGTCATTACCCTATTCCGCAGTCCGAACTCTTTACTCTTCATAAGCTAACCTGTCCCTGTCTAACGTATATACATAGAAGTACTATTGTCCATATCGCACACGTTCCTCTGTAAAATTTTGACATAGGCTGTATTAGCCCAAATAAATTAAAGGGTCTTCAGCGGGTAAATACTCAACATGTTTCGGAGCCTTTTACCCGTACATGTTGCGTTGAGTAGCGGCTCCTTGTCTAAGCTAAATATTCAGCAAAGACAACCCACATAATAATGAATAAATATGAACGTGGCAATTGATGAATTAGCTAAATACATGAAGTTTTGCTTATAAATGCAGAGCTTCATATCAAAGAAGAATACCTGTCAAACAAACCATAATTACCAAATTTGCATAGTACAGGTTCAGATAAGAACAATTTGACTTACCCCTGAACCAATATGTACCCATTCTAGCTGGACAGCTTATCCTAGTTAAACCATCCGCCAATGTTTAACTGAAGTGGAAACAAGCTGGGGCATTATATGCAGTCTCAGTGACAAGCCAGTCATTGGACCATTGATCAATATCTGAAAGCTCGGAGTTCAAACTTTCTGCTGCAGTAACTGGATTATCAATGGTAAAATATAGACACGTATCATCACCAAACATTTTTATGTTGGATCCCACAAGGTCCACTATGTCGTTAACATAAATGAGAAACATGAGAGGTCTGAGTACTGAGCCTTGAGGTACACCTGCACAAATTTGGCCGCAATCACAAGACTGGCCCTGAACAACTACCCGTTGATAACGATTCGACAAATAATGCAAAAACCAATCATGAAGAGATCCTGCAATACGACTTTTCCTTAATTTATGCAACAGGCCGCCATGCCAAACTTTATCAAATGCTTTACTAATATCCAAAAATATAACCCGGACCTCTTTTTGATGATCAACTGCCAAACTTAATTCGTGATAAAGGAGAAGTAATTGATTAATGGTGGAATCACCAGGCATGAAACCGGATTGGTGGGCAAATATAACATTATTATCTCGATAGAAATTGAACACATGCTTAAATACTATCTTTTCAAATATTTTCCCGTACAACTGAGTAATGACACAGGCCTGTAGTTATTACATATGTCATCAGGGCCTGTTTGTCGAGGGGAGTAACATTTGCTTTTTTCCATGCTGAAGGGAACTGCTTTTTGAAAAGTGAAAGGTTAAACAAGTTTGCAAGAGAAGAAGAGATTGCCGGCGCAGCTTCTTTTAGAAGTTTAGCACTTATTCCATCAGGACCAGAAGCTTTAGTGGTGTCGAGATTTAAAAGTATGTCGAGGACTTCAGTTTCCGTTAAATTTATGGAATCAAGTTTAGGAAAAGGCGGGTCGGTAATTTCAGGCAAAGTAGCTGAAGAAGAATATACCTGGCACTGTTGCAGAAAGAAAGAGTTTAAAATGTCAGCTTTAGAGAGACTCTCGGATATATGCTTGCCGTCATGTAAAAGAGAGGGAATAGTCGAAGAATGCTTTCTATTTAGAAAGTGTTTGACAGTGCGCCACCAACATTTGGTTAATCGAGAAGAATTGTTTTATATATATATGTATGGAGAAAAATGCAGGTACTGAAATTCAAAAGGGGATTTATTTCACTGCTTTTTATCGATAAAGGTGAGAAGCAATTGAGGTGTTCCAACAAATAAGAATCTTCCGTCATAGACCCGTTTCAGCTGTTGTTCTGTTTTTGTGACGCACGGTGATCCAGGGAGATGCCAAATAGGCTATTTCACACCTTGCCAATATTAACTATGAACTCAAGCTTATTGTTACTAGCAGGCCTATGTTTTACTATGCTGTGTTGGTCTATTCATTTCTGCAGTTCACAGGGTAATCCGGGAACGATGGACCCCTGAAGGTGACTTTCTGGAATTTTACCCCTATACAGATTTCATAGACGACAATACACCTTGCATATATAACATTGAGTATTTTGTCTACACTAATGAACATTATTTCATGTCAAGTTGAGAGTGCTATGAGAGCTGCTATAAGAAAATATTTTGTAATCCCGCTTGGAAAAATATTTGTCCAAGATGGAGCAGCTCGTGGGAAAAGATGAACCACTTAAATTGTCAGGTAAATGCCTTCATTTTTTCATTCCTCAACATCAGAATGGGATTTCATTTATTTTTCTCTGCAAACTCTGAATTTCACAAATTACGGTCAATATCTGGGAATGCGTGGGCCAGTAAATGACGAAATATTGTTCAACCTGTATCTGTACAATGATCTTACTCATCATGTATAGGTTCTTGCCAAATCAGGAGACCCTCATTTTTTGCATGAGAGGTGAGTCTTCTATCCAAATGAGTTACCGGGCTATTGCATTTGAAATTAAAAGCACCAATAACAAAACAAGCGATGACTCACAAAATAGAAGAACTAATCGGGGTTTGATAAATAATCTGGAATATTCTTTTATGTACACTGATAACGAACTAAAAGAGTGTGTTCTGTGTAACATACATTTTAACAATGATGATGTCTTCATTGCCGGCATATTTGGTGCCCTGCAAGAAAAATATCAACTTGACGAGACTTCCATATGAATTTCCCGCACATAAATCTAATTTTATCGTTAGGCAACGGTACCAATATGCCACCATGATACAAGCATACTCATGAAAACGAACAGTAAATACAAGCATACTCATGAAAACGAACGGTAACGGAATCATAGACGTAAATAGCAATAAAGAATTCGTATTCCTAAAATGTATGACGACTCCTTCGTGTATCAAGTTCAATGTGTGTTTGAAGAACAAAACCATGATCTTTCAAACATTTAGTGTTATCCTCGTTGCTAGTTTGGCAAGAGGAACAGATATCTTGCTGTGCTTGATATAGGGAACTTCGCGTACAATCGGGGATTTCGTTGTTTACTGATACAACTCAAAGCAGCAAAGCAAGGAATATGGGTATCACGTAAAATGTTCCATTACATACTTCACACATTTGATATGACAACGTTATACTATTAAAACAAGTAGGCTCCAAATGGTTCGAAATTTATTTGTCGCTGCCGCTGCTGTAAATATTTGTTTCGAAAATTATAATGAGGGGTAAATATATATAGCAAGTATAATGTAAGTAAATTAGCAAATCAGTTGAGAATGAAAGTAGGAGTGCTACTGACACCTTTTTTTCTATGTTGTATTATGTTCGTCGTTTGGTAATACTGCTCACTCTTGAATTTGGGCGAGATCAATCTATGAGTTTTGTATAACAGTAAAACAGTTCTCTTTTCTGAATGTCTTCAGAAAATTTCAAAACCATGCTGTTTTCTCGCATGGATATATTATTCAAATACAAACTTTGTCTCGCATGCTTCAGACAGATACCGCTTGGCAAGAAAGATGTACAAACATAATTTAGCAGATGAAAAAGACCCATTGAGGAAAATGACCTTTTTGTGGACCAATAATAATGACCCTCCTACACCTGATAAGCATACACTTCTTACGTTTAGTTTACAATGAAATGTACATAAGCATCAAAAGTATGCATGCTCACTTTTGTTCCCATTTGAGTTTGCTGTTCATTCAAAATTCCACTGTCGCCTTATTCAGTTTTCTAATACATGGGCCGAGAGAGAGAGAGAGAGAGAGAGAGAGAGAGAGAGAGAGAGAGAGAGAGAGAGAGAGAGAGAGAGAGAGAGAGAGAGAGAGAGAGAGAGAGAGAGAGAGAGAGAGAGAGAGAGAGAGAGAGAGAGAGAGAGAGAGAGAGAGAGAACAAAGTGTTGGCAAGAGCAGATTCCGACAATTGCAGCAGTTTGAATGACCTTTTTTCTACATTGTTGCTAGATGTTTATACATTGCCTCGGTCTCAATTCTATAATACTTTATATATCTATTGACAGCAAATGATTGGATAATTATAATACGTATACATTATACAATAAACCATAAGTGACAACACATTACAAAAACAGAAATAAAGTAAATACAATGAATTAATTTCGTTGCAGATGTCCGGTTATACATAAAAATAGACTACAAGAAAATCGTTATGGGTGCTCTGATATTGTCAATATTTTCATGTAAGTCCAAAAAAGCCATAGCATAACAGCCCTCCCTTCTTTCTTCTGATGATCATTAGCAGCAGTTGTGGGCTCTTGCAGCTATGAACTCTGCTCAAAGTGGTTGTAGAAACATTAAAACTATTTGTTGGACTTAGGCAGTGATGAAATCGCTTGACCAAAAAACCCCTTAACATTTGGAAACTCAGGACTATCTAGTAACTGAGCTGGTGGAAGAACAACCCCTTGCTTATTGGGTCACGTTGTACAAACATGTTTAAATAAATATAATTAAATAAAACTTATAATGTCCATTTATCTCGAATACCTGTACCCCATTTGGACATAGTGCGTATTATGACTATCAATTTAATTTCATTTTTGAATAACCTTGTTTCACAAGTCTTTGAAATAGAAGTGAATGGTGGAAATCAAAGTTATCAAAATTAGTGCATGCTCTGGTAAGAAAGCAATTAACCTTGACACATAGACACCATAAGCCAAGTGGAATATTATTATCCATGTAAGAGGAATTAACTATGGTAACTCAATATTACCACGTTTGTCATATAATTTAAACTTTAATTCACTGTGCCATTACACATCGTCATGTCTAGACATAAACATTCTAAGGCATTATTTGTGGTTTCCCTTGACTTCAAATCAACAGGGTAAATTTGTAAAATATCTCAAAAGTATTTATCATTGAAGCGTAAGATATCAACATTATATCTATATGTTTACTTGAAATAAATATCATTAATGTTTTTCTCTTTTGACAATCTTTCAAGAAACTTATACTCACAGTAGAATAAATATATCGGGACCAGAAGACGTGGACAATAAAAACCCATTGGAATACCAATCTTGCCTCAAGAACAAAAGAGATCAAGTATCGATAGTAAATGTGCTACAAATGTTGCGTATGCCTTTGCTGGTTGCACCGTTTATATCAAATTGTCAAATTTAGCCAGCAATCGGAACCATGGATTGGGCCACTGTTGTGAGAAAACTAGACCTTATCACTCTCTGTTAATACTCGCTTGTGAGAATCAGGTATAGATGTGAATGGCATGAAAAAAATTCACATCTTTCTTCTCTGCATCTCCCCTGGTCATCTCTTACCTGTGGTGCTCAGTCTTCTCGTGGTCAGAACAAATGGTTTATGTAGCGAAACAAGGTTCTTCAGGGACTGTTTAGGGGGAATAAGATAAAGACGTGTAGCGTAGTAAAGATGTACGACGAATTGTGGAGAAACATTTTCGCTGCTGGACAAATGTACAAATATGTAAGCGAATATTTGATTTTAAAAAGCAGATTACATGATAGAGGTTCAGGTTTAAGTCTTCGTGTTTTTGCTTTTGAGTATCAATATAGCCAAAGAACGGACCAAAGAGCCACCCATATAGCCTTTTTTGAAAAGTTACTCCAGGTAAACAAAACAAAACAAAAAAAAAAAAAAAAAAAAAAACCACAACCCCCCCCCCCCCCCAAAAAAAAAAAAAAAAAAACTTTAGCCGTCACAAAAAAGTGCGTCAATTTGCACTTTAGAGGTTGGAAGAGAATAAAGTTTTAGTGTAAAATGAAGCCCCATTCTTTGATGATGATGATGATGATGATGATGATGATGACGACGACGACGATGACGATGATGATGATGATGATGATGATGATGATGATGATGATGATGATAATGACGATGACGACGACGACGATGACGATGATGATGATGATAATGATGATGATGATGATGATGAACAACATACAAGTCCATACACCATGGTTTACATCAATTGTCAGAGTAGAATAACTTGCGAGAATCCAACATAAGAATTATCCATGGAACAATAACTACAGCATGTTGGATATGTATCATTAGAAGCCGCCGACAAATGAGACAAATTTTGTGACCCAAAGCTTTTGCCTTTTCTAGTAAATGGTGAGGGCAACGTTAACAAACCACAACCATCTGATCTTGATTCCTGAACTTCAAAATTAGCTCCATCTTGATCTGAGCTGTGCTGAGGTGAGCTCCCTCTGCAGCTTCAACTGAACAATGATGAGTACATCTAAGCCTAACTTTGAGTGGATAGTGTATGGATATGAGTGGCCCCGGGAGTAACCTAGTGATCAGGTTTTACCGAGAGTCTGTCAAGGTAAACCCCATATCAAGTTCGAAGTAAATCTAGTCCTCAAGAATGTCACATAATCATACACGTGCTACCATTCCAATAAAAACCACGATTACATGTGTTCTCGCCACACAATTAAGAAAATTGGTAAAAAATGGAAACTGAAATGAAGCTAGCACATGATGATGATGATGATGATGATGATGATGATGATGATGATGATGATGATGATGATGATGATGATGATGATGATGATGATGATGATGATGATGATAAAAAGTGCCAGCACGATCAACAGAATTTCTTAAAAAAGACCCATTCAATCTATTCTGCCACCAAATTTCAACTTATCAAGGTGTGCAATATTGGATTAGATTACATTTACAGGTAAGTTCAATCTTGTATTTTAAACATGCTAACATATTGTCTTAACGGTGTGGAAGTGTTACTCATTTAGTTAACTTAGCACGTCGCCAGCCCTAGTCAGCAAACGGACGGGAGTAACGGTAATGTTACACACGCCTTTGGCCTCAAGCCAGAGGCGTGTGTAATGCTTGTCCACTGAAGATGTGTCTGGGTACTGGGACTCACAATGAAGGTTCTTTGTACTTTTTTCACTACTCTATGATTAACAACCAAAATGTTTACTCAACATTGCTCACATAAAAAAAAAAAAACATTTATTAATAAAAACATGTTTCTGCTATGCAGCAAAAGGGAGACCTACGTTTGGCTTATGGATTTCATGGAAACAACCAAAATAATAAGCTCACGCAAATAAAACGAAACAAGTGGCGTTGCTGTTGGATGACAGGAACAACAGTGTGCAATCTTCCATAAAATAAAAAAACAACCCATGTGATGACAATAAGCCAAATCACCCTCTCAGCAGGGCATGCTTAGTGAGGTGTGTTCCTCTTATTTGGTCACGGGCCGTTCAATGCAAACTTCACCCACTTAATATAGAAAAACACGGAAGTAAAACATGAGGCTTTGAAGAAAAATGAACAAATATAGAGATGAACAAATATACGGATGCACTGATGCACATCACCACTGATGTGTCTAACACGTGAAACCGGGAACACTGGAACATACATTGCGCATTCCCTCGAATGTGTCTAACACGGGAACACTGGAACACCCTAACCCGCTGCTCCTAGGTATTACTTGTAACTATGGCACCCATGGCAAAGCAGGTAATAGCTTTTATCTTCTGTCCCTTTGACTGTAGGAAGGACTCAACTCGAACCGTTTAATCTCCATGGGCATTTATTGACACTAGGACATCACTGCGACATCATAGAGACACACTGCAACGATATACATATAATCAACATATAATCATCTTTACTACCCATTTGGTATAACTTATAATTTATATACCATTTATCGTAACTTTTTTTAACACTTGTTCAATGATAACTTCATATGCAATATTCTATTAAACAATATACCAAGTTTTAACAATATGACATTTCACAATTTAACAAATACTTCAATAATCTATGCTCTTGGTAAATAATTCATAGATAAATAGAATATCTAACCATTAATACGGCCAGTGCAAAAAAGTAAGCTGAAAAAAGCGACACCTGCTTACAAAATATGTAACTAAAGAGAACAAAGGGTAAAAACACATTGAAACCACGGGGGAAAAAAGTATCGACTGTTAAAACCCCCTAAAATGCCAAACATTTATGTTCAAGTCGCACAAATAAGAATAGTCCTTTTTAAATAGATTTAATAGAAAAGCTTACTTTTAGGCGTGAAATTACGCTCTGAATCGTTACTAACCCTTTGACCATAGAATGCGCGCAATGACTTAATGATGTGCGCACGTGCTAGGAAAGGATATTTGTCGCCCGCTCCTTTGACCAATTCATACCAGAAAATACGTATACGCTGCCAATAATTTTACCATTATCATTGGTCAGTGCTTTATTCAGGGCATACCCTTCTCAAAACGGACTGGGGCCAAAAGCGTCTGTTAGTCTTTCTTCTTACTCCTTTTTTATTTTCCTTGGTCACGCAGTCTTGTTTAACCCAAGCAACGCGCCTGACCTTTACGCACATATTTCAATTCTTCGCAAAACTTCACACATATCAAATAGTGACTGTGTTATATGCTATCCTATGTCATTAATACCTTCTAAAACTGCGCATTTTAGTACAAAGTTGATTTTATCGTACCATTTCTTGGACAGAAAACTTAGACCACCCTTGTCAAGAATAGACGTTCGATAGTCGTAATTTGATTTTTCAAAGATGGCGCCGCAGTTTACATGTACACTGCTATATTGCAAAGGCCTTCTTGGGTTCCTATGCATGTGGGCAATGTTGTTAACCATCGTCAAACTTGACGAAGCTGCAATGTTTGTAATTACTAAATCATCAGTGTCTCAAGCCGCAACACAAACAAGAATTGTTTAGAGATTCCAATGTCAGGAAATCTAATTATTGTTTGAAACTACCTCTTAATATGTTGGTAATATGGCTCATTGTTTATAAAATGTTGCACTGTGATTGCAACGTTCGATCTATTCTATATTTGTCAAATGATATTCTAAACATTCCTGGCCCCCCAAAATAATGTTCAAAACATTGTTCATTCAATATAAGTAGTCTCTTAGCCAACAGCATAATTTATGAACTGGAGTCTGTTTGTTTGCATCAGAGTCTAGATATAATATGCCTAAACGAGACAAAGTTCAGTCATTCAATAGAAAATGCCCATATAGAAATCAATGTATTTTGGAAGCCGTCAGAACCATTTAGGTGGTAGCGTGGGTATATTGCTTGTAATTTATTTACTTGCAAACTGAGGACCGATTTTGTTGCGCCGACTGTCGAATTTTGGGTTGCTTAGACAAGCCTTAATAAACACAAAGTACGTGTAGCTACTTTCTATTAACCACCTGCACAAAATCTAAATGAAAGGAGAACTTTCCTGGATTTATTTTTTGACGTTGTGACAAAAATGATCATTGACGCACTAAATTTCAATATGCCTGGTATAAACTGGAAAGACGGAAGGAGCGCATCCGTTCTTGACTGGGAATTTCATAACACCATTACAAGACTAAACCTGTTTCAATTGGTATCAGAAGCCACTGGGGTTCATTCACTTTTGGACCTTGTTTTTGTGTTAAAAGACTCTTTAAATAGTAAAATTAAAAACCTACCACTTGTGGCCATGAATGTATTCTGCTATCGTCTAAGTTTCAACTTGGTAAAGAAAAGGCATTCAAAAATGTTATTTGGGACTATTTTAGGGTCGACCTGGGTAAACATAGTGACATACTTTCGACTGCATCGTGGGATGCTATGATTTATGATGTTGACATGCATGATATTTGCAAACATTTACCAAATATCTAAGTGATGCTGCAACTGACGGTGTTCCTCTCAAGAAATCACCGTAAGGCATGGCGATAATCCATCTATGACTGACACTCTAGGACATCATATGCGTATACGAGAGCGGGCCGACAAAAAGGCAAAAAGATCAGGCATAGTTGATCACTGGGATTACTATATCCAGTTAAGAAATGATGTTGCGGCCATGGTCAGAAAAGCAAAAAAAGCCCATTATTTTGGTAATGTAACTCATATACTGAAAAAATAAAACAATTGAAACCAAGAAATGGTGGTAAACTCTGAAAAAGGTGTGTGAGTGCAGTAATTGCGTGCCTATACCCTCCATCATTGACAATGGTACAGTTTTGCTAATTCCCATTCAAAACGCATACTCATTTCATATATATATATATATATATATATATATATATATATATATATTGTTTTGCTTCACAATGCATAACTGGTGATTTGACTTCTTAATTGGCTAATCTTAGGCTAGAGACTGACCAAAAGCTTGGTAATATTATACTAAATGAGAGCAAAGTTTACGATGTCTTATCAAAATTGAAAATATGCAAAACGGGTGTTCCGGAGGGACTTTCCAATCAAGTGCTGCGTCTATTTGCTCAATATATTTTCGTCCTTCTCCCCAAACACCTGAACTTGTCTCTAATATATTCTACTTTTCCCACTCCCTGGAATGAAGCCAATGTGGCTGCTTTATTGAAAAAACAAAATCCACATTATACAAGCAATTATCAACCAGTTTCCTTACCCTGCTCCTTGTCTAAAGTATTTGAAATTTGCGTATTCAAAAGATTATACACATATTTTATCTCGAACAGACCACTTACTGATTGTAAATCCAGCTTTAAAAAACTGGTTTCTACTGTGTATCAGCTACTTAATGTTGTCCACCAAATGTCTCAAGTAATTGAAAATAGTAAAGGGGTACGAATTGTCTTTCTAGATATATCTGAGCATTTGACCGAGTCTGGTAGGGCGGTTTTCTTCATAAATTAAAAAAAGGCATTTGAGACCCGTTACTTTAATGGATTAAGTCATACATTGTGTCTTAGTAATCGTGAGCAAGAGTTGTGATACAAGGTACATCATCTGACTGGGTACTATTTGAGTCTGGTGTGCCGCAAGGGAACGTGCTTGGAACCCTTTTGTTTCTGGTTTTTAAAATTGATTTAGTAAATGTTTTAACCTGCACACATATCTTTTCGCTAACGATACATCACTGTTCAAGATAGTGAACAAACCAGATCAAACTACAATTATATTAAGTGAAAGTTTAGCTACTGTTCAAAAGTTGGACAGGAAATGAAAGGTTGATTTTAACCCAACTTAAACAGAAGAAGTAATCGTATCTCCTAGAATAAATACCCAGTCTACTTCCTTCTTAACTTTATGAATGAACGGTTGAACGTGTTTGTGAACACAAGCATTTAGGACTCATTTTGCCCGTTAATCTTTCATGGGGCAGTCATATTAATCACATATCTTCTAAGGCTACGTCACGTTTGAGTCGTATTAAATATTTTTCACCTTTTTTGCCTATAAATGCAGTGGGAACTATCTGTACGTCACTCATGAGACTAGTCTTGGAATACATTTCTCCTGTCTTCCGTAACTGCTCACTCAGATGTAGTAAAACGTTGGAGTCAACTCAGTACAATGCTGCGTTATACGTTTCTGGAGCCATGGAAACATCTGGTCAGATCAAGGTATAAAAATGTTTGCATTGGGCGTATTCTGCAGACAGGCGGAAATATTTAAATCTGGTTCCTTATTATAAAAGAGTCAAAAGTTGTGTGTGCCACGCATTTGAGTGAACTGCTGGCGAGGGTCGATGGGGACAGACAGAACCAGTTATAATCTGCGGTATGTAAATGATCGTATTACTGTAAATTGTCGCACATAGATCTTTGCTTACTCCTTTATTCCGATTACATTTAAGCTTTGGAACACATAACCATTCACAGTGCATAATGCTCCTCAGTTGACAGTTTCAAAGTCTGCAGATCTTTTTTTCCCTTCTACATTTTGAGATTTAAGGTATGGCCCCCGAAAAATTGTTATACTGTCACACTTATAAATTGTTTGGCTGTCAGCTTCAGCTCACTCAATGCTCATCCCTTTTTAAGAAATTTATGTAACTCCCCTGAATGTGCTTGTATTCCAGGTTGGAAACATTTATTCCTTTTAATGCTGCAGCGCCCCCTTTATAACGATATCAGACATAATGCCTTGACAAGGGTCAATGACATTTTCACTGATAATACAAATATTTTGTTTAATAGCTTATCATTGCCCGAGAAGGTGGACTTGCTTTTGTTTGGTGCCCCGGCTTCATACAATGCCAATGCCAACTATAACAATATAGATATGATACGTACTAACACTGTTAAGACCTCAAGGTTTAAATAACTTATTTTTATAAGATATTAGGAGAAAGACGAATTGTTTCCAACTTGATTTTCTTGTTTTTTTGTTCTTGTTTTGATTTATACTCCATGCATAGTTTTTGTATTTGTATTTTTGTATATCGATGGTATCTTGCAAAAGTACTGGAGTCATAATTTCATGCTTGTTTCTTTATTATTTCGCTAGACAGTAGAGCTGAAGAGGAATACTATACTTCCCAATTGCAGGTTAAGAGTCTAAAAAGTAAAAAAAGAAAAAAAAAAGTAATGGACGGTTGAAAATAACCTAACATTATTACAAGGTAATTTTGCATTTGCTAAAAGAGCTTACGAATAATTAAGTCCCTTTGGCACTCTTTCTTAACAAAACCAATAGTCAAACTAATTTTGCTGAAAGGACCAACAAATATTAAGTCCCTTTTGCACTTGATTTTGATACTGTCTTAATAGATATTGTGTCATGTTAAAAGGACTCCCATCCACTTGATTCATTCTGGCATAATGATATATTCTCTTTCTAGGTCAGTGGCTTTGTGACAAAATGACTTATGTTGTAACAAGTCCTTTTGCCAAATACAACTTTTATTTTTTTCTTCAAAGCAATTACTGCTACAATGACTCACCTCAATTTAGGCCCTTTCTACAAAGCATGTTTTTCTCCTAAAATGGCTTACAACTTAAATTTTCCTTCCACTTTCCTTATTTTAAAGTTAAGCAGTACCACTATCTCATTTTCGAAAACACCGCATTCTCTTCTAGTGTAGAGGTTACTAGTTATCGCAGCATCTATTGGTTTCACGGGAAACATTTTTTTTGTTTTTGATTTTTTGTTTTTCTGTTTTTTTGTTTTTGTTTTTCTGTTTTGTTTTTCCCCAAAACGTTTCTGTTCTCAATATAAGGGATTGAGTCCTTTTTGCAAGATACCATCGATAGGATTTTGGCGTTTTAAGTACAATGGATGTATGGTAACATGGTTATCCTTATAATTATGTATCATGATTCTCTTTGTAGTGGCCAAAATCTTGACTTTATACATGCATCACCTTGTTTGCTTTTTAAATCTACGCATGGTTATTATGATTTCCCATGTAACAACTATGTACTTGGTTTGTTCACACTTGATTTTCTTTTTATTTTGGGTCGCATACTTTGTTCAATTGTAAGGTTTCTTTGGTTTTAATTATGTATTTGTTTGAATTCAGCAAGTAAGAATGGGAGATCGAAGGGGAAGGAGTGGAGCTGTGTATCGGGTTAAAACAAGGCTGTGTTTTATCCCCTTTTGTTGTTTGCATTATATATCTATGTGAGTTATGCGAACAGTTGCTAGAGAGTGGGAGAGGTTTTAAGGTAGGAGATGAGAGGATACCAGGTTTATTTTTTGCAGACGACATTGTTCTTATGGGTAACACGAAAGAGGAATTAAAAAAACAAACAAAACAAAACTACATGAAATATCACGGAACGGTGGGGGGGGGGGAGGGGCTGATAAACAGTGAGAACAAGAGTAAGGTCATGATTCAGGGTCAGAAGCACAGGTAAGGGGAGAATTAGATGGTTAGAAAGGTAGAGGTTCCAGAAGGTCACGAGAAAGTCATTAAGATAGGAGAGGTATATGACCATGAATAATTAGGTGTAGGGATTAAAGTTACAGGTCAAGGAATGTTTCGATATTGTGTCCATAAGATCACGCTGGAGATCAATAGGCCAATAACAAGAGGGCTGTGTGAACAGCCCATACTCAGCTGACATGGAGATTCGTCACACTTGCAGCTCTCTAAATTTGGGATAGGATCAAGGTCACCCATACACTGATAGAGTGTGACCTTTAAAGTAGAATGCTAACAAGTTTAACATTAAGGTCCCAGTTTAACTAGTTCTAAAGTTACAGTGAAAGGTAAAATTCATGCATGTTGCACTGGGACCCCAGAAACGCGGCAAAGGTCATAAATGTACTGTCTAATCATAACCTACATGTACAAAGAGAAACATTAACATGTGCAACATCAAGGTCCTAATTCAAACCAGATCTCAAGTTATCAAGTGAACCGTTAATTCAGTGCCAGTTGTCCTGTGACCTTGGCAAGGAAGTCAAGGTCCAAACATCACTGCAACATAACCATTTGCACAAAATAGATAGCAACTTATAAAAGGTGCATCCCTACCAAGTTTGGCACAAATCTGGCCAAAAAAAAATAATTTATAACCATTACAAGTAATTATTATGTTAAACTTTCCTGTTAAAACTGTATTAAATATTTTCCCAAAAAAAACAAAAAAAAACCAAAAAAAAATCACTGGAGCGTAACCATTTGAACAAACTTGGTAGAGACCGATCCAAGGTACATTTCCACCAAGTTTGAAGTAAATCTGACTGATAGTTTCCTCATAAAAGACCAAAATGTGAATTCCCATCAGCATGTATCAGAATACCCACTGCCTTGAATATTAGTAAGCAAAGGAAAAGATGCATTTACCGATAAGTACCCCAATTAAAAAAAAAAAAAATCTTCAAAAATCAGGAATCCACAGCAGTGAGTGAAAGTAAACATCCTGCCATGACCCTGTCACAAAGAACATATCCACAAAGTTTCAACATCATCTGAGAAACGGTTCTGCAAAAGAAGTTACAAGAAACGAAAACACACAAAATTAAAAAAACAAAAGAAAAACATTGCAGCACCACCTGGTTACTAATTAAGAGCTAAGAGTTCCTAGGAATGTTCTCATATAATATCAAAGCAATTGGGTGAGCGGTTGTATCCAAGAAAGTTTTGTAAGATTTGTCCACCCTCCTCTCCAAAAAAAAAAAAAATCATTTAAAAGCAAAAAATCATTGGAGTGTGAACATTTGAACAAGCCTGGTAGAAACCCGCCCAAGGTACATTGCCACCAAGTTTGAGGTAAACCTATATAGCAGTTTTGGAGAAGTCGAAAATGTGAATTAGCATTAGAATGCCCTTTGACTGACATAGTAATCAATAGGAATGCTGCATTGACCAATAAGTACCCGAAATAAAAAAAAAAATCGTAAAAATTCAGAAATCCACAGCAGTGCCGCCTGGTGAACAACTTTGTTTGACCCTTCCACAAGGAACATATCCACCGAGTTTCCGCTTAATTTGAGGGATGGTCCTGCAGAAGAAGTCGACAATAGCAATAACACACAAAGAATCATAAAAAGTTAAAAACAAATCGCAGCCCCACCTGATAAACCAGTTCAGTACTACGAGTCCCCGGGGGTGTCTCTATACCATATCAAAGCAATTGGGTAAGTGGTTTTGGAGAAGATTTTTTAACATTTGTCCCAAAAAAGAACAAAAAAAAAAAAATCATAAAAAGTCCGAAAATCACTGGAGCGTGACCATTTGAACAAACTTGGTAGAGACTCACCCAAGACACATCGCAACCAAGCTTGAAATAAATCTGGTTGACTGCTTTGGAGAGAAAGTCGAAAACGTGAATTGCGGACGACGGATGGCTAGTCACAACTTAATCTCAGCTGAGTGACAAGTCAGCTGAGCGTAAAATAATTACACCAACAACAGCCACAAGTTTTAAAAGAACATTCATCGGGAAGTTTCTCGGGAGAGCCTAGCAGTCCCAGGCATGTTATGTGGGTCAGATACAATGAGTGAGAAGGATCTGTGATGGTCGGAAGGGGCACAGGGAGAGATAAGTAAAAGGAGGGGTTCCTCCATGTGTAGCAGCAGGAGCAGTGTTAGGGGAACGTAGCTGGTTGATTGTCTGGATAGATAGATCAGCAAAGGCAAAGTTCGGCTATTAGGACTACTTACAGGAGACGGAGGAGGATATTTGGTGGAGGAAGATATATCTTGAGGCAGTCACAGAACAGACGAAGTAGGTGCTGGACAAAGACAAGTTAACAAAAAGGTATGACCTGAATGGGCCAGACGGGGTTAACACCACAAGGACAAAATGCCAGCTGTGCTACGAAAGCACGAGCAGGAGTACAAAAGAGAGGTTTTAAAGAACAGAACATTGGAAGTTTTTCCGGCATTAGAGTAGCCGGTGTAGGGAACGTGTTCGGATGGAAGCAAGGGCTCGAGATTATTATTGCAAGGAATAACACGTGTTGTTAATCTTGGGAAGTGGAGGCAAAAATGGACAGAGGGAACTGATAGGACGTGCAAGTTATGCAGGAAAGATGGATCATTTGCTTTAATGGTGTTCAGAATACTAGGCCTTCCGAGACAGACTGTTTGAGGGTAGGCCTGAAAAAAAACGAGGCAAGTAAGAACATAGAACAAGTTCGAAATATGGGAAAAAGCGATAGATTAGTATGAATCGCGGGGCTGAAGGGGAAAATGCCAGGGAGTAGAAAAGGAGTAGATTTAGGGGAGGGCTTCTTGCCAGAGTGCTGGGAAAGGAGAAGTGGTGTATTGGGTTTTAGGGAGATGACGGGAGCCAGAGTGGGAAACTGAAGGAAGGGAGAGCAATATGTAGCCATTGTAAGCGCTCCCATTACTCTGGCTGTGGCAACAGAGACTGGGGCTATGGGTACGCCGAGTCTGATATACAACCGTAGGAAAGTTTTTTATTGGTTTAGATGGCTTCTTCTTTAGATGACCATGGCGAACAAGCGGTACACCACAGACAGAGTATCATTGAACCAATAATTGCGTCAAACTAAGTTTGTACTGAGGTTTGGCAGCATTTCACTTCTCTTGTCTCTGGTTTAACTCTCTTTTGATTACCCAGTCCACAGCTTTCCAAGACTCAGATCCGGCCCATTTTGCTAAACCAGCGCATGGACAAACGGCTGATTATGCTGCCAGGTCTTGTGTAGATTTATCATTCAAAATAGTTGGATTAGCGACATTGCTTCAAGATAGATGAGGAGTTCCATCCTGCGCTTTGGCAGTAGTGGGACCTTTGGGGGCTAACCATACTTAGTGTAGCCACATGTGGCGTGATGGAAACAAGTATTTTTTTTCACAGATCACGTGAATACAGTAACCTTGGAAAGACCACTAATTAAGGTTTAAACAAATATCAAACTGACTTAAAACGAAATTGTTGAATAAGTGGGGATGGATATGTATTTGAGCTGATTTGGTTAAATTACATCCGCACCATAAATACACTAAGTAAAAGCTGTGGACACGGGATATTGGCTCAAATCCACCTTAGTCTCGGCCATTCTTCGGGTCACATAAACAAATATTAAAAGAGATAAAAAGACCTTCATTAACCAGTTAAGGTGTGAATATAAACCGTTCACTGTAATAAATCAGCACGCACGGGGTTTCAGTGTTCTGTAAATATCAGCGTTGAAAATGTAGGATATATAGGTCATTTCCAGCAAAGCAAAGGATTAAAATGTCTTAGAAATATAGGAATTAATTGACACAGTAAAAGGTTTGACAATAAGATTCAACCATTGACTATGCAACATAAAGTACATAACAGAGCTTTAATAATTTACTTATTTTACTTTTCAATTTATTGTCATACATATAATTATTAGTTATAAAATAACATTCCATGGGTATCGTATCCATACGGTAAAAAACAATACCAAAGAAAACCCGAAAAAAAAAAACCCAAAAAGCAACAAAAAAAAAAAAAAAAAAGCAAGAAAACAAACAAAAACAAGAAACGAAAAAAACAAACAAAAGAAACAAACAAACAAACAAAAAAAAACAAAAAAAGAAAAAAAAAAAAAAAAAAAAAAAAAAAAACAAAGAACAAAAACAAGAGGGCTGTGTGAACAGCGCATGCTCAGCTGATTTTGAAATTTATCACACTTGCAGCTCTATGAACTTGGGAAACGATCAAGGTCACCCATGTTCTGAGTAAGTTTGACCTTTATAGAAGAACACTAACATGTCCAACATCAAGATTCAAGAAGTTCTCAAGTTATAATGAAGAGTAAAATTCATGTATGTTGCACTGTGACCCCAGAAACAAGGTCAAGGTCATTCATGTACTGTCTAAGCATGACCTTCTTACAGAAACATTAACATGTGCAGCATCACAGTACTAACTCAAAACAGATCTCAAGTTATCAAGTAAACAGTAAATTTCATGTCAGTTATCCTGTGAATTAGCATTAGAATGCCCATTGACTTACATAGTAATCAATAAGAAAGCTGCATTGACCGATAAGTACCCGAATTGAAAATCCTTAAAAATCAGAAAACCCAAAGCCGTGCCACCTACATGTAGTAACGACTTTGTTTGACCCTTCCACAAGAACATATCCTTCACATTTCAGCTTAATCTGAGCGACGGTTCTGAGAACAAGTGAAAAATAGCAAAGCCGTACAAAAAAATATTAAAAAATTTAGAAAAAAATTGAACAAATTGGGAACTAGGTGTCCCTGGGAGTGTCTATGTACGATATCAAAGCAATTGGGTGAGCGGTTTCAGAGGAGAAGAGTTTTTAAAGTTTGCCCCCCAAAAAACAACAAAATTTATTAAAAAATCCAAACATCAATAGAGCGTAACCATTTGAACAAACCTGGTAGAGATCTACCCAATGCACATCCCCACCAAGTTTGAAGTAAATCTGGCCCGATTATTCAGGTTATAACCATTACAAGAAATTCCCATGTTAAACTTTCCTATTAAAACTTTTGAAAATATTTTTTTTTTAAATGATAAAAAAGTCCAAAATTCATTGCAACATGACCATTGGGACAAACTTGGTAGACACCCGCCCAAGGTATATCCCCATCAAGTTTGAAGTAAATCTGGGTGACAGCTTTGGAGAAGAAATCGAAAATGTAAATTAGCATTAGAATGCCCATTGACTAACATCGTAATCAATAGGAAAGGTGCATTTACCGAAAAGGAGCCGAATTGAAAAAATTGTTAAACATCAGGAATCCCCAGCATTCCCACATACTGAAGGACATTGTTTCACCCTTCCACAAGGAACATATCCACCACGTTTAAGCTTAATCTGAGTGACGGTTCTGGCGAAGAAGTCAACAATAGCTATAATAAAAGAAAAAAAAAGAAAAGAAAAACATATTCATGAAAAATTAGAAGAAAAAAATTGCAGCACCACCTGGTGAACAAATAAAGTACTACGAGTCCCTAGGTGTCTTCGTGTCTGATATCAAAGCAATTGGGTAAGCGGTTTCGGAGAAGATTTTTTAACATTTGTCCAAAAAAAAAAAAAAAAAATCCAAAAATCACTGGAACATGACCATTTGAACAAACCTGGTACAAACCCACCCAAGGTATATGGCCACCAAGTGTGAAGTTAATCTGGATGACGGTTTTGGAGGAGAAGTCGAAAATGTGAATTAGCATTAGTATGTCCATTGACTTCCATAGAAATCAACAGGAAAGCTGTATTGACCGCTAAGTACCCGAGTTGAAAAAATCGTTAAAAATCAGGAATCTGCAGCTTTCCCACAAAGTGGACAACTTTAATTGACCCTTCTATAAGGAAGATATCCACCATGTTTCAGCTTGATTTGAGTAACGGTTCTGGAGTAGAAGTCCAAAATAACTATAATACAAAAAATTCATGGAAAAATAGAAAAAAAATTGTAGCGCCACTTAGTGAAAAAATTAAGAACTACAAGTCTCAGGGAGTGTTTCTGTGTGATATCAAAGCAATTGTGTGAGCGGTTTCGGAGAAGAAGAATTTTTAAGATTTGCCATAAAAGAACAAACAAATTCATTAAAAATCCAAGAATTACTGGACCTTGACCATTTGAATAACCTTCGTAGACACGAGCCCAAGGTACATCCCCACCAAGTTTGAAGTGGATCTGGCTGACAGTTTCAGAGAGGAAGTCGAAAATGTGAATTGTTGACGGACGACGAACGGACGGATGGACGGAAGAGCATTAGATAAGCTCAGATGACTGATAAGTCAGCTGAGCTAAAAAAAACAAACAAACAAACAACCCCCCCCCCAAAAAAAAACCAACAAAATCAGCCTTTTGTATCGGTGATATTTTAATTTACTTGCACGGCATTTGTACTTTCTCTTCATCATCATCATTTGCATATAACCAGTTTTTATGTTCTTTTTTTTTATTTAAGATTCTTTTATGTTTCCGTAGAGTACGGCCAAATTATACCAATGTATCTAACTTTTTCCGTCCATTAACGTGTGTCACGATTTGTCATATTCTTGGTGTATTTGTGTTTTTTATTTTATGCAGTATCCAATAATGCAATAAAAATACTGTGCATGTACATAGACATATATACTAAAAATATTACGATAATACACTGTAGAGTATATTTTCACTTATATAAACCTTCACGTATTTAGCTAATTCATCATATGCTACGTTCATATTTATTCATTATTATGTGGGTTGTCTTAGCTGAATATTTCGCTTAGACAGGGAGCCGCTTCTCAGAGAGACATGTACGAGTAAAAGGCTCCGAAACCAGTTCAGTAATCGGCCGCTAAAGACCCTTTAATTTATTTGGGCTAATACAGCTTGTGTCAAAATTTTAGAGGAACGTGTGCAAAATGGACAAAAGCACTTCCATATGTATATAGGTTAGACAGGGACAGGTTAGTCATGGAGAGTAAAGAGCTCGGACTGCAGAATAGGGTAATGACTACTAGGAAGTGATTCTGGACAAAAAGACACAAATACAAAATTGATTAAAAACTAGAACTGTTTGCAATTTGACACACAATGTAAACCATATGGAGAGGTCACATTGGTTTGCAATTGATCTGTCGTGTGATCCCTTATGCCAGCTATTTATCAAGGGATTCCCCGGGTTTTCACTCTCAAGGCAAAACTATTTATGACCGTGTCATCTGACCTTGAATCCTGACCAAATAATTAAAAAAATGTACATGGCGCCGAAACTGCATACACGTATTCATCCATCACACGGAAATTAGACAAAACCGATCACAGGGAAAGGTAAGATTATTGTGTTTTAATCTTTTCTAGCATATTATTAACATATTGGTTATGATTGCGGGTCGGATGTAAGTCCCGAATCACGACAGCGATGTCTTTAAACGTTATCCAGTGTTTCCGTGATAGTACGTTTAACGGCGGGGTTTCCCGGGATAAAGAGAACAAAGATGTGTGTCGAACCTCGTGAAGACAGCAACATTGTAATAGTTCCAAGGCCATGAAAATTCATCTCGAGTATTGCTGTGCTTTCGTGGCCTGAGTGAGGCCTTACAGGGGCAGTGGTAATATAAAAGGCTGATAGAACAGCATAGTATGTATTATTGCAAGAATGTTTCATTGAAGATATCTGTTTCTTTGGTATTTTCGGTATTGTAAACAGGCTTTGAGTGATAAGGAACACTGAGCAGTAAAGTAAAGCCACAATTTATTGAAAACACAGACACACACACACACACACACACACACACACACACACATACACATACACATACAAACAAACACTATTGCTCCTGCGGACTTGATTTTAAGTGATCTAGATATTTTCTCGGTGCAAAAATCAAATGACCTGAATGTAGTCCCTTTACGGTGAAAGTTTGATATAAGACCGCTCGCTTAGTTGTAGAGTAGCTGGTCGAAGTAATGTCATTTTCTGTTTAAATTGCTGATTTAATGATGGAATGTCCATTATGAGAATGTGGCAGTGAAAGAATTGGATTCAAAGGGAAATGGAAAGTTTGAGCTATGCATGAAATGCTGCTTGTGTTTAATTTACCACTCATTTGGAAAACAGCGGAAGGGTTAAATGTAGATACAGCATTTTGTACATACCTAGCGGTTGCCCTTGTATGATTACCCTATCTGTCCGTCACACATAGCGAATAAATTTGCCCGACTGTTAGAACAAGGTTTCTATTGCTGTGTGGGATAAAGGAGCGGGAAATACTTTCCTATGCATCTTTATGTAGACGGTCCCAAATTTAAATCATGTCACCCTAGAAACAAAGCAAAGTGAATTATTATAATGACCGAATCAGATAATGTAGTGTTTTTAACACAAATTGCCTATAAAATCCCATATATTCATTGTTGTAAAAAAACGCGTTTAAAAGGTAAGTCTTTGTAATCTTCAGTTTAAAATGCAGAAACTTGTATCGATATTGATTATGTTGATGCAAATATCATTTTCTGTGCGTAGTGATGCGTGAAGCTGCAGAGAACACGCATAGGAAAAATATCAAATACATCTAAACTTGCCATTAAATACCAAGGTACTAAAGCTTGAAACAAAAATTCCTTTTTCAGTGCAAAGTATGCCCCATTATACTCATTTAAGAGGAAGTCGAAAGATCATTTAAATTATAAACCCAGCCAATTTCTTGTTGACAGTCCAGGTCGTGACATGTCTATTTACATTTTGTCATTGCATATAATCTCGAGGAAGGTCTCTTATGGAACATTACTGGACCACGTTGTAACGCATAATATATCACCTTTGAGTGTAATTTTCGGTCATATGAAACCTTAAGTATCTTTTTCAACTGCTGATGGCACTGTGGATTCGTTACGTCAACTACTTTGCCACGAACATTTTCTAAAACCGTACAGCGATTTGTTTATATTTACCAATTACCTAATAAATATTTCTCACAAGCTGGATAAATTCATTTTATTGTCATTAGCATAAGTTACGTAATATTGTTTTTTGGCAATAGGCAATACTTGATTAGGTTTACCACGGCATCTTTTTATATTTTTCGATTTTTTAAGAATATTATGACTTGAGTTACGATAATTAAAAGGAAATTATCTTATCTTTCCATGAGTTTTATTAAGCCGGGTGTAAGCCAAAGTTTATATGTTTGATGTTTATGGATAATAATGTTTGAAGGAATACATTCCTTGTAAATGTCCTGAAACTCATTTGTGAAGTTGGGCATGACAAAGTTTGCGTTATGTGATTCTTAAATATTTTGCCATCCATGTGATTGAGCTTATATATGCAAATCATAAATTTATGTTCCATTGGAAGAAAAGAGGCCTTTCTGGCATTACCAAACAGTAAAACATACGTACATAGTGCATAGAACGATGATAATCAACGTTTTTGGAAAAAAAAGACCGGTTTGAGGATGTTCCTCCATTTCGATTTTTTATGACTTTTATTATGTTGGCATAATCTGTATATGGCATTGAAGACAACTAGTTTCGCTTCTATTGCAGTTTGTGGTGGGTCTATTCTAAAATTCACTGGACTACATGTACATTGGTTTATTTACGAAAAAAAAAATATAGTCTGGTGCATTTTAAGATTCTGAGTGCAGAGTTTGATCCACGCAGTCTGTAATCAAACGGTGTTGGGTTGTGTGTGTGGCTCCTTAAAATACATGGGAACTCATGGTCATATATGACAGGGTATTTGTGTTAGTACACACACACGCACACACAAACACACACATATACATACTTATATATATATATATATATATATATATATATATATATATATATATAAGAATCTCCAATTAAGACCATCTCCATAAAGAGACCATTTCTGTATTGAGACCACCAATTTACAGACCCATTTTTGTTTTTGTTAATAAAATTATATCCCCATTAAGACAAGTCCCCTATTAACACCACATTTTTAGGTCCCTTAAGTGGTCTAAATAGGGAGATTCCACTGTATATATATATATATATATATATATATATATATATATATATATATATATATATATATATATGTATATATATATATATATGTATATATATATATATATATATATGTGTGTGTGTGTGTGTGTGTGTGTGTGTGTGTGTGTGTGTTTCTGGCATGTTCAAAGTACAGCTGCTCTGCATCAAATGTGTATAGAAGCCGTCTGGTCAGTTGGAATGATAAAGGCAAACACTTGCAAGACACCCTGGTACATGAATAACTATCCCATTAGCGTGTCATGTCGTGTAAATGGGGGATTAAAGTTATAGGTTACCATATATGGATCTTAATTACGGAAGGTAAACAAGGTACAGTGATCAGAGAAAGTCTTACAAGTTCAAACTAGGAAAAGGATTTAAATAGAAAACTATTTGGGTTGGGTCTCCCAGGAGTTGTATGATTCCCTCTAACACGTTTCTTTAAAATCATGAAATTATAATGGCGCAAGCAAACACCAAACCTGCTTTAGTAAAGCAAAGAGCTTAAAAGTATGACTGTCTAAAATGAAAAGAAAGGAATATATCCGATAAACTGTCTTTAAGTGGCAATTTTGTGACAAAAATGTGTTTGCTTGTTTTCTTTCCTTTTCTAAAACAAGCAACTTTGAAGCAAATGTAATGATAAAACAAGTATGTTTTTTTTCTCATGTAGAAATTGACACATCACTTCTCTACACATCCCATTCTCAGACTGGCCAAAGGGGATCCTAATTATTTTTTTTTCGCAAAATTATGAATAATAAGACAGTGAAACATATGTGATTCGCATGTATGGTACTTTGTTAATGGTCCATATTACACAGGTACTGATCTGTCACTTTCAGACTCACTAACGTGATCGTCTCTACAGAAAAACCAAAAACTTTAGGTGACCATGGCGAAGGATCGCAGTACAGGTAGGGCAGACAATATTTATAATAGAAGGAGTCTTCATATTTATTTGCTCGCAAAGAAAGTACATAGCAATAGTCCAATTGAACATTGCGTCTAACGGAAGAAGAGCCTTTACCTGGTTCGATGACTTATCAGTAACACTTGACCAATGGAGGCTTGGCTGACTGAGGTTGTACATTCAAACATATTATTTTGTTAAAACAAAAGAACATCAATGGCCAATCAGTGTCAGAGTGGTAAAATGTAAAATGGTGGTTCAGGGACAGTTTTGTGGTGGTGGCTAATGTGGCTAACGATGACGTCACAGTAATTAACACCCCTTAATTATAATTAACACAACGACGTAATTAGCATAATTAACACCATAATCAACGTAATTAACACCGAAATCAACGAGGTTAGACATTAAAATGACGAAGGGATATGCTATGTATTGGAACAAGTGTACCATAAATTTTAACCTGTTGCGAATGTGCGTGTGTGACATGATTCTATACCCTATATGAAAAGTGTGCTATAAATTTTGACCTGTTGCGCATGCGTTTGTGACGTAGGTCTATTCCCAAATAAGGCAAAAAGTGTACTATAAATGTTCCCCTGTTACGCATGCGCGCGCGAAACGTGCAAATACCCTGTCCCTATCTCACTATGTACTTAATGGTAAACGGTACTGGTTAAAATAGAAAGCAAGAGTTTACTCGTAGGTTGAGGGACATATGTATGCATACCGATCAAATATATACCAAACGGAAACCTAACTCAATTTTTGCGATGTATGTTCCATCGAGTGTGTGTATATTTCTCCCACAAACACCGACAGGTGCAATTTTGGGGGTTTTGTGGTTAAAAGTGCCACAATATAAACAAAGCATCCCTGAAGATAATTTTCGGTGTTTTGATCGGTGTTCACTCGTCAAACGACTTTTTCTTCGTGACAAAAAAAAAAAAAATAGAAGAAGAAAACGAGGTTACATATAGGGCTTTTGCCATACACAGTTCCGGCTGGACGACAACAGCCATAGTCAAAAAAAAAGTATCGGACCCGACGTGTTCTACTGTCCAAACACCACAGAAATAAAAGACATGGTACTCTAATTCTCCCTGTAATTTCCGTCGGAAAGAGAAAAGATTGGAGCGCGACACGATGTAACCTCTTAAAGGGGCCACAAGATATCGAAAAGAGGCATTAACCTGGACACTGACAACTATTCACGGTAACAATGAAGGCAAATAGAGATTCTCCTTATAAAAGACACCATGCACCCACGTATGTAAGCCTACTTAATATTTAGTCGTAGAGGTAGGACCGGACGACTGCATCCACGACGCGGCAACCGTGGCCCGCCCATAGGCAGCCGCGGGCCACCTATAGACAGCCACGGGCCGTTTTTAGGCAGCCGCGGGTCACTCTAAAAGTCATGCCACGTCGTGAACAGACCTGTCCAATCTGCGGCACCAGGGGATTTTCGCGCCTCCCCTGCATCTCACGAAAATACCAAAGTTTACAAAAACAGACAATAGAGATACCCAAATTATGCGTAACGCTTATACTTGTCTACAACTTTTGACACAAGCAAGCATTTTCTTGCAAGATTTTAGAGGGCAACGATGCGCGTCAGTGAACCGTGACAGTTTATCGACGGGACGTTTTATTATGGGTGTTGGGGAATCCCCTCAAACTTCCATCGCACGACTGAGGATTTCACAAAATCTGTAAAGAGCGCGTTACTGAAGCGTATCTCATCTCTTCACATAACTAAAACGGAAAAAAATATTAACATGAAAGTGGATTAATTTAAAGTGTAAACACTAAACTTTTACAGACCTGGCTAGAGACTAGTTTTCTTGATAAATGTCTGTTTTGTCCAATACTTTGTGCAAGTGTAAAATTTCCCTGCTCACCAAAAGCTACCAAATATTAAAACGGAAACCTACCTCTATTTTTGAGATATATACGCTCAATCGTGTATGTATATTTCCGTACTACCACAGATTTAATGGAATACCTGCATGTATATTGCACTGAAACGTGTACTTGGGGTGGGGTGGGGTGTGGTGTGGCTTAAAAGTTCTCAGTATAAGTGTATCATCGAAGATAATTAGCCCATGTTTTGACCAGCGTTCACTCAAGTCAAGCGACTTTCTCTCCATGACAATGACCCGAGGAAACACACTAAGCTTTTGACATAAAAGAGTCCATGTGGATAGTTACTACTTCTTTGGACCAAGAAACATCCAAGCTGCCGGAGCTCAGAAAATCGGCAAACTCGGACAGGAACAAATAAGTCGCAGCCCCGAGAAGAATTTTCATCCAATACAAGTTATTATTATTTTTTATGACATTTCCATTCAAAGCATGCAAGTTTTCAAAAAAAAATCTTAGATGGGATGAAAGTCTGCAAAATCAGACACGACAGTGACGTGGTTTATACAGTCCCGACCCATTCACAAGAAGCTGTTCATTACACACCTTACGCCCGAATGAACATGCGTATGATCGCCATAGGGAAATTCCCAATCCACCGATAATAACTCTGTATACATACAACAGCCCCTGTTTTGGCTGACCAACATTGAACCCCTTGTTTCTGAGTACAACGTATCTACGTATATTCTAATCCACAGCTTTCCTACCTTTTTCCTCAAACCAGCAACTTTGTCCTCGGAGAAACTCGTCTTACCTTTAAAAGATGACCACTATGACAAAACGTTTCAAGTGGGGAGCGCTCACCAAAACACGCATACCCTTACGAGAGTCAGACACAGAATAAATTAAAAAAAAATTTTCCCATCCGAAAGAACATTAACATATTCAAATCCACTTCCCTTACATAAGCACAGGTTTTTGTCTTTACACCTCTCAGTTTAGTTTCCATTTTCGCAGCGACAACATCTATGTCAATTTCGCACAACGAAGCTCACAAAAACACGCCCGTCCTGTTCGACAGTCAAGGTTTTACTTTAATCATAATTTCTGAGGCATTGGGTGTCGCTAATCCGCGATAAAGCGCCCTGTGATGTGAACTGCTTTACTGTCGTCACTTCTGTACGCTGGGTCTAATTATAGCCGGACCGAGAGGTGGGGATGCGTCGCTCCGCATAAATTAAATGGAAGCGAGAATACTCGTTCCTCTGGGAGGTAAAGAACGGACTCAATCGGTGAGTTCCGCTTTCATCAAGACAGACATAATAGCAGGCTTGCAGGTGGTGTACAAATTGTAGTTCGACGCTGAGTAGAACCGATTTGGTGTCCAAACTCGCAATAGACCATGTAAGAAATGAGTTTCACCATCAGATGGCTCTGGGGTACTATACACCCTAGCCTGACAGAGTGCCCACTAGCTAAGCATGGCAGAGTATGGGAGGTGGAGAGTCTTTGAGTTGAAACAGGAACTAATCAAGAGAGGAGCACCAACTAAAGGCAAAAAGTGTGATTTAGCAGAAGGTTAGTACTTGCTGATCAGTTTCATATATTATCTTACAGGAATTTATCCCAAGATTATAAGTTTAGTCTCTTTACTCCAATGGGTTGAACCAGCAGTTTACATCACTGGTCATATATTGCTGTGTGTGTGTTGTCTCTTGGCCACACACAATTCTGTGACAAGTCAAATTATGAGACTGTGATTAAAAGTATAATTAATGTTCCATAAAGAGAGACTTTCATAGCCATACATACATTATTTTGAATGTGGAATAACCTGGTCAAAGTGTACATAAGCCACCAGTAGCCTGACCTGAGCCAAGCCTCTGGGGCCCAGCCAGCAGCTTGTATATTGGGTCACTCCAGGGGATTAGCAACGTGTTAATGCTGCTGTTGTCTAGTTCCTGTGGGGAGAGTGCTTTATGGGTGCGCTGTGTATACAAGACACTTGTTGGTAATGTGTTTGTCCAGAATAACAATGAGGTAAAAACACTGCATACTCAAAGGCAAAGATGAAAAACTGAACAAGAAATATAAATATTAAATGGGCATCCCTACCTTTAGAACACTTATGTCATTAACATCCATAATATTCCTCACCAAAAACCGTATCCCACCTGAACTAATATAGACTTGGAATGTGGAGGACCATGGATTCTGTCTCTATAAAAAAGAAAAATTAAGCTATCATCCTATTTAGGTAAAAAGAACCAAAAGACTTGGAACTGAACCATGAACAAACAGACAAGAGAAGTGACACATTCTTGTCTCAGAACTCTGTGGATCCTAACCAGCCAATATAAATTAAACTACATCTTCATGAATCCAATCTACAGACTACCTGACACAAAAATACCACCTAAAAATATCTCACTAATCTGTTCAACGGATGACCAGCGCATCACTGTTTGAAACCCAGAGAGTGTTAGGCAAGCCCTGCAAACTGCTTGAGCTTTCTGCCATGAACTCTATGTCACTAAGCATAGTCAATCAAATTCTAGTGCAAATTATGCAAATTAGGGGCATTTGAAATTTTAAATCTTTAATATCTTCAAACGTATACTAGATACAGATGTCATTCCAAGTTCTACTTGGATGTTATTGACCATTGCGCATCTAATGAATCTAAAGCAAAAGTTGCAGCCATTTAGATTATGCTAATTAGGAGCTTTTGAAATTTTAAAACTTGAATATTTTCAAAACTATTATAGATACAGATGTCATTTCAACTTCTACTAGGGGGTTGTTGACCTTTGCGCATGTAATGAATCGAAAACAAACGTTGTAGCAATTAAAATTATGCTAATTAGCAGTATTCGAAATTTTCAATCTTGAATATGTTCAACACTATAATAGATAGAGATGCCATTCCAACTTCTACTCCTGTGTTATGGAATAGTTGTACATAGCCGTACCAATATGTTTTGAAGGAACACACACTGATTTGCTATGCAGCAAATCATCTTTCCTAGTTGCGAACCGTGTTTGTTTACATAATTGATCTGACAGTGCGACGCGCACTTCAATCGTCATTTAACAATAACGCAAAGTAAGTCTGTTTTGCAGACAAGAAAGTTTCCATTTCCCTCAAAACAGAATTGGAAAAGGGATGGGGCAATTAAGGCAGAGTTCAGTCTTCGTGGCTTTGGCTTGGGTGCTGGTATGTAAGGTTGTCAGGAGTATTAATGATATGCCAAGCCAATTTCACTGGGTCTTCTGCAAATTTTGGTCTTTCTCGTGATAAAGGGTGCCATACACACTGTCATGCTTTCCCCGGGTTTTGCCATTTATATAATTGGGCTTCGTGAGTAGGTTGCAGCGATAATGCGACAGATCGCTCACACACACACACACACACACACACACACACACACACACACACACACACACAATACAAGACCGATCGACAAAGCAAAAAGCAGTGTGCAGAGCCACTTTGCAGACAGGCTACGAAAGAGAAAAGACATGAGGCACAGCTGTATGGTAGAAATTTATATTTACCTATTGAAACAAACGTGATATCGTAATTTTTTATGATGTATTGTACTTTTTCTGACAAGATTCTGGGCAGCACACATGGTGTAAGCTGTAGTTTGTCATTTGAATGTAGGTGGGTTTCCCGTTTATAGATTTTCCATGTGCATTCTTTGGAGTGACATATATTTTAATATTGTGGTCTCCTGCTAGGGTTTTAACCCCCAAAAAGTTCCGATAAAGCAAAATCAGATAAAAGATACTCAGTTGGTAAGTTAAATGCTTCATCAGTAGAATTTAAAAAGCGATGACCGATATGGAAGCAAGTTTGATCATGCACAGCCACCTCAATTATGCTTAATTCCGTTCCTTAAATTCCTTAAAGATTTATAAATCATAAATGCTTTACAAACTTCGTTTATATGATACCAATGCTTGATTTAATATTTTGCCCGATGATAGATGCATATAAGAGCATGCACTTTAATCACATGCAGAAATGTAGCTCAAAACATGCTTGGTGGACTTTATCGTGTAGAAAAGAAACAAATCTGCCATAAAGAGCTCAATTATGTATTACATTGAAAACTATTATATAGCAATCTTTTTTAGTGATCAACAACCGAACCGGAGTTCTGAGACTCATGCCAGTGAAATTCGTGGACACGTTTCGGTGCATCATGCATACCTTGTTCCAGCAACAAATGGTGAATGCCTTTGTTTTGTTTGTTTGTTTGTTTTTGTTTTTGTTTTTGTTTTTTTTTCTTGATTTTGTTTTGTTTGTTTTTTTGTTTTTTGTTTTTGTTTTTTTTTTTTTTTTTTTTTTTTTGTTTGTTTTTGTTTTTGTTTTTGTTTTGTTTTGTTTTTTCGTATGACATGACATGTTGGAGGGGGGATATTATAACTTTTATTTCAAAACACTGTATTAAAGACCCATTTTTTCACCGAACGATTATTTTTCCACACGAATACTACCTGTGAAGGACTTGTCCTCTTGGTCATTGGCGCTGATAATTTTGTCACCAGGATTTCCATGAATCAGCATCAATTTCCTCAGACATGACTGGCTTTAAGTTTATTTGTTTGTTTACTTCTATGCTTGTTGGCATGTGTACAGATTTAGTTCAAGGATCAAAGTCTAATATTTACCGTAAATATTATCATTAATGCAACATGATTTAAATGTGCCTTCGAATACCAGTTTCACCTGTTCGCTCGATCTTGGTATCATGACCGTCCGCTAAGCAGTCCTGTTTAGTTATAACAAGATATAGTAATAATGATAATAGTTATATTATTTACAGAAGAACGTGAGCAATATGGACAATAGTAATTCCATATGTATATAGGTTAGACAGGGATAGGTTAGCTTATGGAGAGTAAAGAGTTCGGACTGCGGAATAGGGTATTGATTACTAGGAAGTGGTTCTGGGCAAAAAGACACAAATACAATAATGATGATGATAATAATAACAACCAACACAACAAGAATAACGAGATATAATAATAACAACAAGAAAAATGAATTTGGAAAACTACCCCGCTACAACAGGGGCACCAATCAAGCGGGGTTATTTCATGGTGCGTCCACACATTTCCTTTGAATTCATTTGTAAAATACAAGTATAAACCATAAAAGTTAAAGTATTCAGTAGATAAAATCCGTTAGCTAACATATGGGAAGGTGTTAAACGGAAGTGAAACAAGCGAAAGCATGATATTGCGAAAATAAGAAAACAAGAAAACGCGAAATGCGAAAACACGAAAATGCGAGTGCGACATAATTTCTGTCGGGTTTTCGCGGTTGTGTTTTCGCATTTTCGCCTTCGTGTTTTATATTTTAGTGTTTTCGCGTTCGTGTTTTCTTGTTTTCGACCAAGGCAGAAAACAGTAAAACAAGAAAAAGAGAAAACGCTAACACGAAAACACGAAAATGCGAGTGCGAAAACACGACATATTCTCTGTCGTGTTCTCGCGGTTGTGTTTTCGCATTTTCGCCTTCGTGTTTTTATATTTTAGTGTTTTCGCCTTCGTGTTTTCTTGTTTTCGCTGTTCTGTTTTCTTATTTTCTTGTTTTCCCCTTCCCATTTTTGTGTAGAGAGAAAAATATTTTAGTTGGCACTTTTGTGCCACCATGAGATCTGTTTATTTCCTCCATTGATTGCTGTTTGTCGTGAATTATAACCCCCTTTCCTCAAATACATGCCCTCTCAACCCAACAAAAATTGCCCCCCCCTTTTCAACACACGCACACACTATCTCCAGCCTCTCTGAAGATTTTTTCGTTACTAGCATACCACATATTTGTAGTTACTGCGCCAGCGTACTTGAACACACTTTTCTGTATTATCTGTACCAGCGTACTGGGACCGTCCCCACATTTAACCCTTCTATACAGAAATGTAAAAAAAATTATTTGGAAACTAAAGGGCATAGACTGTATATATATATGATGTAACAAGGTCCTATTCCTTGCTTTGCTACTTCTCGTTGTATTGTTTGAATAAATATAATCAGACAATATTCAAGTTTGGTTGAGTGAAGTACATTGTTTTAATTGAGGCAAGGAAAATTCCGATCCGCATACTCTGAGGATCCACATAGACAAGTCAGCCCAGCTCTGGCGTGATCCCGCAAGGTCTTAGGATTTTGTTTAAAATAGAGATGATGCATAGTGGCAATAAAACAATTAAAAGAGTGGAATCTCAGATAAAATGACCAACTAAGGAAATGTTTGCTTCCACATTGAAAATACCATAACCTAATATTGGTATGTAGCAAATTCGTTCCTGAATACTCCCAAATAAGGAGAACTTATGGGACAGGATAGGGGTAATTAAATGTGTTCCCCATTTTATCGGGGTTCAGGTGGACAAATTCATGGGGGAGGGGCATGCCATGCTTACAAAATATAGTCACAATAAAATGCATTTGCCATTTAACTGGAAATAGTTGGCCTCTCATGGTATGCTGGTCTTATCAATCTTTCAGACTTATAGTGAACAGTAGGCTTAGTGTAGGATTTCGTTGCTCCCGGACTGTTCACGAACAAAATGAAATAAAATGGTAGAGTTAAGATGATGCTGTAAATAGGCTGTGCAGTCAACCTCTTGTTGATATAATACCGCCACTGTTAGCTGTTGCAAGTAAGTGTTTGCCTCATGAATAATAAATATCTAATATAATATTCATCACAACTTTTACCCCCCCCCCCCAAATGCACAATTTCCTCCTGCTCTAATTCTCCAGCAGTGCCCTGTAGGCCGTGAAATAGCAAAATACAAAGGTGGGCCTTCCTTTTTGCAGAATTTGTTGCAAAAATAGAGTGTATAAAAGTGGAAAAAATGTCAGGGCAGACATTTTATCCACAACAGATCCAAAAGAGGAAGTCAATACAGGAGACTGGATTGATCCTGGTGCAGTATGGGATGATATGATTGACAGAATACCATTGGAAGCAGATGAGTTGAATACAGAGGAAGTTAAAGAGAAACAACAAGACGATTTTCAGGATCTTTTCCAAGAAGCACAAAATAAAGCTCCTTATAAAGTGTTTCAAGGATTGTTTTGTTCAACCAAACAATCAACTTCAACAGATGCAAGTTACAACAGACTAGATTTGTCAAAACAATACATTAAAAAGGTGACAGCTAGATGTACAAAGATGTAGGCCACATGGTAGCACATAAGACATTATGTAGGAGAAGGAGGGCTCATCACTGGCTTGGAATGAGAAAAGACATTGTGGAAAAGCTTAAACATTGTCCCATTTGCACCATACATGCTCTTACGCAAGATCATACTAGGCTGGGAGAAATGCTAATTCCAAATTATCCTATGCAAATTGTAGGAATTGATCTCATAGGTCTGTTTGATATTAAAGAGAGAGGAAACAAGTATTACTTGAATATTATAAATCACTTTAGTGGCTCAGAAGAAAGCTATCCATTGCCTGCAAAAACATTTTAAGCCCTGGAAGAAGCTCTTGCAAATGATTTCTTCCTAAGACATGGCAATCCTGAGATCATTATTATAGATCAAGGATGGGAGTTGAATGCTAAAGCCTTCAAAGACTACGCATAAGATTAGCAGTGGACACAGATGAACTACTCCATATAATCCAGAGCAAATGGCAAGGTTTGAAGATTTAACCAAACACTTAAAGAAATGGTTGTAAAATTGGTTCACAAGAATGCAAGGAAATGGGAAGAACAGCTCACAAATGCATGGCTGGCATGCAGAAATAGTGTTAGCATAGTTTCTGGGTATACCCCTTCTAATTATTTTATGGAAGAAGGGGAAGATTGTCCTTAACTCAAATGTTCAGGAAGAGCCAGGGATCTCAGACATTACAAGGGTACTCAGTGTTTTATCTGACGCTCTTACTGGTGATAGAAATATGTTAGAACGGTCAAGACATTTCAGTCAAGAGAGATTGAATCACAAAGCAAATGCTGGTAATATACAAATTGGTGATACAGTTGTCCTCAAGGCTGAAGAATGGCTAACATTCACATCAGGGTGGGATCCACAGTCATAAAAGTCAGAGGAAAAGTATGCTACTTACGTCAACAGCAGATGGAAAAACCAAGGTTGTCAACAGGGACAAAAATCAAACCAGTTGATCCAAATATGGTCTTGAATAATGTACAACAACATCCGGGCAGGAACTTTAGAAATATAGCAGTTTCACAGCCCACAGCTCAGTGTTACCCTGAACACCAACCACAGTAGGTGGAGGAACGTGCAGACCAACCAGAAGAACCAACACCAAGATCAAATACCAGACAACCAGAGGAGCTCACACCTAGATACATTCAAAGATTTTGGAATAGACAGCTAGATCATAGCAAAGATTTATTGACATCACAAAAGAGACCATATATTCCAAAGAAAGAGCTGCCAACCCCATGAAAGAGTGATGTTCATGGTCATAGCTGTTATCGTTATCCAAACTATTGAGGACAACATTAAACCCTTGGCTGATCGGGTGCTGATAGCAGGAAAACACTGCATGAAGGTACAGATAGCTGAGTGGACTGTTTTGGTTACTCTTGATGGACCACCAGACCCAGCTCCCATTATTCAACAGTACACTGCCACTGTCAATATGATCAAGATAGTTAAAGGGATGACTAATATAGACAAACGTCAGTGGAAGGACAGATAAAAGACTAAATTGGAACATTTACATCCACATCACACTCAATCTAAAGGATCTGAATAGAAAAAAAACACCCAATACAACAGACCTAAACAGAAGTACTAGAAGACAACAAGGACAATTAGACTTCATTGGTAAACATTGCCAGTTCCTTATTTGGAGTTGCCACTGGTCATGAACTTGATGAAATCTGAAAAGTAGTACTTGCAAACTGAATTGAAAACAAGATAATGGTACACCAATTGAATGAAATGCTTACAATCTGAAACCATACCTACATGTAACTGGATAAGCATATCCACAAGATAAAATTCCAAAAACTTATTTATTTGTTCAAATGATATATGAAGAAGTTAGAAATAATACCATGGTTATGTGCCATTTCATAAACCAACTATGGGAAATGCAGACTGTAGACAAAGCTGTTAGTCTATTTGAGGGAATCGTCAATAAGTGCATCAGACATGTGGACAGAAGAATTACTTCCAAGAAACAGACTTGATGAACTTCTCAAGAAAGCAACTTCACCAAGGACCAGACCCATATCACCAATACTATGGTACTATGGGTACATGCAAGTGGTACTCATATGGGGTGAGACCACACTAATCTATTGAGTCAAGATCCCAGCTGTTGTATACAAACCACGGAGATGGAAATATTAGTTTACTGAAGCCTTTATTAGCAGCAATGGGACCCAGGAACATAAACGTGTGCCCGTATAGGCAATACCTTTGACTGCTGGGTGGTGACACATATTCACTGTGTATTTCCCATACACTCCTCTTCACAACTCTCCATGCAATTCCCGATTGGATTTCTTATGCCAATCCCTATGCAACTCCCATAAACGGGAATATATGCAAATATATAATGACGGTGGTGACATCCTTGAGTATACAGTAGTTTCATGTCGGGTTTCTGTCCTACCTTATGCATGAGTTCATCTAAAATTATAAATATTATGTTGTTTCAAAGTTGTTAGACCTTGATGCAGTGTGCAATTGAAAAGGCATGTCTCTATGTTTTCATATAAATCCTGCCAAATAGTTTATCAAAACAAGATGTGGTGTGGTGGTTTGGGATCAAACAGTCCTGGCAGATTCTGTAACAGTCTGTTGGTCCACTGTATCTTACCTGACCCTGTAGCTCCATTTACTACCATTCAGCTGCAATATTGAAATGGCAAAACACTTTGCGTTTCCATCAGGGTTTATATTGCATTTGTCCATGTTAGATGCTCTCCAGGTAATGGAGCTTTGTGGTTGCACATAATGTCCACTTTTCCTTTCAGATGACCAGAGTCGTCTTTGCTTAGGGTGGAGCTCGTATACTTGGCATAAATGTTGCTTGAGACATTTCATTATTTTTCTACATTGAGTTATGGGACAGAATCGGTCTCATCGTTATATTTTGCTGCTTCTAGTAATTGACCAAGGTCTCTGTTGCATCCCTGCTAACTTTTGTACTTTCGTGGGATGCAGGGGGAGGCGTGATAAAGCCCTGGTGCCGCAGATTGGACAGGTCTGCTTATGACATAGCATGATTTCTAGCACTATGTTTGCATTTTTACCTGTACTTATAGAGTGGCCTGCAGCTGCCTGTGAGTGGCCCATGGCTGCCTAAAAATGGCTTGTGGGAGCCTATGAGTGACCCGCAGCTGCCAAAAGCCCACAGCTGCCTAAGAATGGCCTCTCGCTGCCTATGGGTGGCCCACAGCTGCCAAAGGCCCATAACTGCCTATAGGTGGCTCACAGCTACTGTGCCATTTACACAGTTGTCCAGTCCATCAAGTATGAATAAGTAAGTATATTAGTGAGTGGTCCCTTTAATTAGGAGAATCTCTTTTTGCCTTCATTGTTACCTTGTATTGTTTTCAGTTTCACCCCCTGGTAAATGCCTGTTTTTGATCCCTTGTGGCTCCTTTAATTGCTTTATTTCTCTCTCCTACAGTGATTATATGGAGGACTATAGTCTTGTGTCCTTTATTCCGGTGGTGTTAAGACAGCAAAACATATCAGGCGAAATACCTTTTGGAACTACGGCTCTTATTACCACGGGAAGCTGTGTATATCAAAAGGTGTATGTGTTTCCTCAGGTTTTTGTCATGGAGGGGAAGTTGTTTGACTTCAGTGAACGCTGATAAAAAAACACAATTATCTTCAAGGTCGTTCCGCTTATACTATAGAACTTTTTAAACAACAAAAATCCCCAAAAGTATGCATTTCAGTGCAATATACGTGCGGGTATTGCTTTAAATCTGTGTTGTTAGGAGAAATATACACACACTCAATGGAGCATGTATCGCAAACAATAGAGTGAGGTTTCCGTTTAGTATTTATCTGATCGGTATGTATAAAAATGTCCCCCAACCTATCAGGTGACTCTTGATTTGAATTTCAACTAGTTCCATTTACCATTAAGTATACAGTGCAATAGGGATGGGGTATGTGCATGTCTCCTCCATGTATGGGCCACATTTATAGTACACTTTCTACCTTATATGCGCATATGCCTACGTCACAAACACATGCGCAATAGGTTGAAATTTATAGTACACTTTTTCCATATAAAGTATAGATTTGTGTCACATGTGCATGCACAACAGGTTGAAATTTATAGTACAGGTTTTTCCAAAAATCTGGGCATATCCTTTCGTCATTTTAATGTCTAATCTCGTTAATTCTGGTATTAATTACGTTGATTATGGTGTTTACTATGCTAATTGCGACCGTAATTGTAATATCTGATCTCATTACTTTCAGTGGTTATTACGTTGATTATTGTGTTAATAGTGCTAATCAGGTCGTTGTGTTAATTATACTTAACGGGTGGTAATTACTGTGGTGTCATTGTTAGCCATATTAGCAACCACCACACAACTGTCCTAGAACAACCATTTCACATTGTACTCACATTATGCTGATCTTGGGTAGCAAGTGGGCTTTATAAGTTAATTCATATCAACAGAGAAATAGGAGACAAACAGTTTCTGTACAACACGTATCTGCACCTGAAGAACCAGCAAAAAGGGTATGCTGTAAGGTTGCAAATGTGACACCTTTTTCCATTGCATCAGCATCACATTGGAATTGCTTGAGGAAATGCAATTGAGAAGCAAAAAACATGTTACGTTAACACATGTTCACATAGCCTATGACAAGAGAAGATACCCTCAAGTAACTAAACAACTCCCCAAGCTAGTATAGTATTGCCCCCAAGATAGTATTGCCCCAAAATAAAGCCCCACATGTTTTTTTTTTTTTTTAATAGAATTCCCTCCCACAAGTTAGTGTCAGTAGTAGGTACATCGCTACACCTCCACCTATTGTTTTATATAGCCTCAGGGGATGACTGATCAGACTTGTGAGAAGTCCTGGTGGAGTCATGAGGGAGGGTGTAACCCCACATATTGTATTACAAAGGTGCTTTTCAGACATTTAATACAAACAAACCTCCTTTTTGGAAGTGAAAAATAGCAAGAAAATTTGCTATCTAAAAAAGTACATACGTGAATGAACGAAAATTGATGATGGGCCTAAAATGTGGCGATAGAAGTGAAATTGGGAGATAGATATTTGTACGAAAATTCAATAAAATTTACACAAAATGTAGAAACATCACTATATATTTCAGACAACGAACAGCTGTATTTGGATGTACTCAGAAAGCATCGAGTAACTCTGGTGAAAAAGTTAAATATTGCGGATGGATTGTGCGACCATCTCATCGAAGAAAATATTGCTTCTCAGCACACAGTGAACAGAATTCAGGTTAGTATATACCAGGTGTACATGAAACTTCTACTACCAAAATACTTCATCAGACTACATTTGTACTCATTGTATTAAATAAAAGCTCATACCTTTTTACCTCAGCTGACTTGTCAGTCAGCTGAGGATTTTTGAGGGTCCGTCGTCCGTCTGTCCCTCTGTCGTCTGTCCGTCGTCCACAATTCACATTTTCGACTTCTTCTCAAAAACCGTCAGCCAGATTCACTTTAAACTTGGTGGAGATGTGCCTTGGGTGGGTCTCTACCAAGGTTGTTCAATTGGTTACGGTCCAGTGATTTTTGGATTTTTAATGAATATTTTTGTTCTTTATGGGGTAAATCTTAAAAAATCTTCTTCTCCGAAACCGCTGCTTTGATATCACACAGGAACACTCCCTGGGACTCCTAGTTTTTAATTTGTTCACCAGGTGGCGCTGCGATTTTTGTGTTATAGCTATTTTCGACTTCTTCTCCAGAACCGTCACTCAGATTAAGCTGAAACATTGTGGATATGTTCCTTGTAGAAGGGTCAAACAAAGTTGTTCACTATGTGAGAATGCTGCGGATTCCTGATTTTTAACGATTTTTTCAATTCTGGTACTTGTCGGTCAATGCAGCTTTCCTATTGATTACTATGGAAGTCAATGGGCATTCTAATGCTAATTCACATTTTCAACTTGTTCTCCAAAACCGTCATCCATATTGACTTCAAACTTGGTGGGGATACACCTTGAGTGGATCTCTACCAAGTTGTTCAAATGGTCACGCTCCATTGATTTTTATATTTTTTTTTGAATGCACCTTTCTTATTGATTACCATGTAAGTCAATGGGCATTCTAATGCTAATTTACATTTTCGACTTTTTCTCCAAAACCGTCATCCAGATTTGCTTCAAACTTGGTGGCAATGTACCTTGGGTGGGTGTCTACCAGGTGTGTTCCAATGGTCATGTTCCAATGAATTTGGATTTTTTTATGATTTTTTTTTCAAAAATCTCTACAAAAGTTTTAATAGGAAAGTTTAACATTGGAATTTCTTGTAATGGTCATAACTTTAATAATATTGACCAGATTTACTTCAAACTTAGTGGGGATGTGCCTTGGGTAGATTTCTATCAAGTGTGTTCAAAAAGTCATGCTCTATTGATTTTTGGATTTTTTATGCAATCTTGCAAGGTATATGTAGACTTGCTCAAGTCTCACTGGACTGTCTTCCGTATTTTATTTAAAATCAAATTCATTGCCAAATTAAATTTTAAGTAAACACACGTCGTAGCTTTACCTAGCTGATTGGCGTGGAACGTGTATATAACCAGATAACATTGACTCCAGATGATTAGCGCCGGGCGGTCTACACTGTGTTTCTTATCACACAGACAAGCGAGCGGTCATTACGCACTCCTCTTCAGAAGCTGTTAATTGAGCTACTGTGTAATGTAGGATTAATTGCAGTGCACCGCGTCAGGCAGGGGGCCATCCAGTGCCTGGTATCGGCAGCCGGAGGGAGACGGTCAGCTTTGTCTCGCTTGAGTGGCCAGTGACTAGCCATGCATTCATCGAAGGCCACTTTCCACTCGCAATGATAATGGGATTAGAACTGACCAGGACTCAATAGCTGCTACTGTTGAAACCGACACGGTGGCAGTGTCGACCAGTTAAAAAAAAAATAATAATAGTAGGACCTACTTAATAACACCGTGTAGTTGGCATAATAATACTCAGTTAACTTTGTGGAGGGGAAAATGTATCGCACTTCTGGGTGGGACCGCGGGATGGGAAAATAGGGACATGCACCAGGGACTTGTGCAAGTCTAAGGTATATACTGCACTTGGCATAATAGTGTGACCATAAATTGTGTCCTACTCCAATCTTTTATTATTTGGGGGCTTATGTAGCTTTGGCAGCAGACACGAGTGTGCCCCTTATCCACCAATGCTCAGTATAATTTTATTGTAGTTGTTTGTTCATATTGCATGATTATAAAATTACTCCCTGCTAGATTAAGAATGCTGATTACCAAAGCTGAGTAAAGCTGTTTAAAAAGTCTCCGTTCAAAGTTTCATATAACAGCATAAACCACAGAGAGCCCATCCAGTATGTGAACTTGCATATATGATATATCATATCCTATTGACCACCACCATCATATTTTCATTATTTGTACAGTACTCCATACCAACTCCCTTCAGGTTATTGAAGTGAAATACCTCACCTTGCCGTATGTCGGGGGAGGGGGGGCGTTTTAAATACTTCAAATCATTAGCACAATTTCTTGCATTCTGTAATACGACAAATTATACCTCATTTGTTCGCATATTTGTACCGAAAATCTGAGTTAACATGAACTTAGCAAGGATACGAGATACGTTAAAGCATTAGGAGAGACACCACACGGCATTGTAATCCTTTAATTGTGGAAGTTGGCTGGTTACATGCCCTGTTTGAGTTTTTTATCTTTCGTTGTTCAAACCTCGAATCCCCGATTTTGTCACCTGGCATATGTATGTTTTTGATAGCAAATGGTAAATCTTCATTTAGCCACTTGGTTTGTGTTTAAACAGATTAAAACAGGGTTGCATGATATATTGTTCACAACTTCTTGCTCTTATCCATGGGTATTTCTGTTTTAAGGTAAGTCGCATTAACCTCAACACATGCCTTCTCACCTTATTGATGCTTGCCAATATACCCTTAGGTGATCAATGGCACGACCATAATATCTCCATGACATAATATTTGGCAAACCAATCAAATACAAAAAACAAAAAACAAAAAAAAAAAAAACCTCAAATGAAAAAAATCCCCACAGACAGATAACTACTAACAGCTCCTTCTAATAAGGATGCCTTTGCTCCTTTCAGCGAATGTAGTGGACAGAAACCCTCTTGTTTCCATCCATTTCTGCTGGAGTTGTTTTACTAATCCACCTTTCTATAGTTTGATTTATCCGTGCTAACCATTTTTGTTTGTTTGTTTTTGTGACATTGAAGACTACCGATGTTCCAGCTCTATATATAGCTTGTTCAACCATATCCAACCGTGTATATGGTAGAAGAATTTTTCTTTTTCATTGCAATATAAGAAGTGGTACTGGCATGTGACCCTCTCAGTGGGTATAATACAAAACTTTGCAGCACTACTGTACTTTGTCAGATATGGTTTACAGGTATTGCCTTTTTTTTCTTTTTATCTGTCACTGCCATCCTGCATCGAGGTTCAGGTATATCATCCAGCATTTCAATTTCCTGTGAAGCCCGTACTTTGGCTGGATTTGAAACAATAGTATCTTTGGTGAATCACTGCATGCAAAACTATGCATGGTCGAGTCTGAACTTGCAGTTATCCTTCCACAGGTCTAAATCAGGTCTTGATACTTAGGGGCACCTTTTTAGATGTCTGTCATGCTAGTGCATGTGTGACACATATATCAAGATTGCATCCTGCCACATGCAAACATCCTTTGAATGCCCTACCACTTCAAACATTTTCGATTGGTAACGTTTGCCTGTGCATTGAATTTTCAGTGGTAATTTGAAGAAACGGTACCTTCCAATCAATGAGATGAATGTCATATGATTATATTAAAAGCCTGGATTTAGCTGGGAATACGGTGGCGATTCCCTATATTTGCTTCACACCTTGTTGGCAAGGTGTGTTTTGTACGTCATACAGTATGGTTCAAGCTTTTGTTGATGCTTATTCTGACAGCACCACTTTTCTATATAACAGGAGCAATTGGCACACCATTTTGTTGTTTCCATTACGTTTTGTTTTATCTTTATAACTCCATCCTTCTCTGTACACTTTGTTACTCTTCAACACATACGAGAAGTGGTATAGGGTTCTACTTACAGTACTCTTATGTGCACAGGTCTACATCTTCTGCCTTAACAGGCTCACCTTTCACAATATCCTTTGTGCAAACACTTCAGAATTAATTTCACCAAGTCTCTATACTAGGCCAAGAGCGACTGATGTACCTTTGCCTAACAGCCTGCCCTTTTTTTCCCTTTGCAACATACACAAGTGGATTTTAAGGTAAGGCCATAGAAGTGTTCACAACTTTTAGGATGGATCAGTGTTTACATTTCTACTGTAGTCATCTGCTGTGCACCAAACTAAGCATGCAAAATGCTCACCTTCTTTCACTTTGAAACTAACAACATCTAATCCAAAGGGACTTATATATTTTACAGCAGCATCAAACCCGAGAACAAAAGGTCGAATGTCTTCTTGAGTATCTCCAAACCAAGCCCGCCAAAGATTTTGAAAAATTTACCGAAGCTTTGTGGAAAACAAACCAGCCACATCTTGCAGAATTGTTTCCTACTGGTAAGTTCAGTCTATTAAACCGAAATATAAATCAATTGAAAAAAATGCTAAAACATTTGATCAACCTAGTGCTAAGACAGTTGTAGTTGATCAGGATAGTGATAAAGCAATTGATTATTCTAGTGCAAAGACTGTTGATCAGTCTGGGGGTAAGACAGTTGATTGGTCTGCTGCTAAGGCAGTTGATCAGTCTTCCTCATTTTATTAAGAGTTGTATGGATGTGGTCCCAAATCAGTGTAAAAATGTCATATTCTCTTGCTAAAGCTAAAGCAATTGATTTGTCTTGTGATAAGACAGTTGATCAGTCTGGGGGTAAGACAGTTGATCGGTTTGCATTTTATTAAGAGTTGTATGGATGCGGTCCCAATTTAGCGTCAAGTTGTCATGCTGTCTTGCCTACTTGTAAGCCACAGTAATTATTTGTGACTTTACGTCAATGGATCATAGATTGGCATATTTAAAATACTCTTCTTGCATGGTATTATTTGAGTATTCAGGTGTACCCATTAATGTGGAGGTAAAGGCCATACATTCATCTTTATCATAATTTCGCGACCATAGCTTTCTTCACTGTGGTGATATGGGAACAAGTTAACCAAATTTTTAGAGCCAATAAAGTTGACCCCTTTCTTTTGGTCAGCTCAACCTGTCTGTAACCGTGCACTATGTCCGTGTATCGTAAAGCATGATCTGTTGTTCAAAGCATGTAGTTGGCTGATGACAAGAGCCGCCATCAGCATGTCAAAAATGAAAATTATGTTTGAGAGGGATTTCAGTTCCGTATATGAATGATATGATGTTAAAGGGAGATTACACACGTAGGCAGGGTCTTTCCCGCCACACCACAAGGACCTTTGATGATTGTTTATGCAGCAAAAAGCTGGTGATCATGACAGAAAGACAGTTTTCACGCTATGTCTAGATTAGCAAAACTTCCACTCTTCAAGTAACGGTGATAAATTTCATGTCAAGAAAACAAGCATCATGGCAGATTATTTGCCCCCCCCCCCTGAAATCCGATAGTGCAAACTTATTATTCCCGAGTGAAAAATTCACAGTTAAAGCGTCACTGTTACCACGTCAGCTTCCAATGACAAGAACAGTCTTCAAAATTATTATATATATATATATATATATATATATATATATATATATATATATATATATATATATATATATATATATATATACTATAATTACTGTCACTTGACGCAAAAAGCGAATTTATGATACATCAAAAGGTATCAAATCAGACACATCAAGTAAATGTACAACAAAAAACCTTGCAATGCACTCAAAATATGAAGACCTAAAAAGCATCAGGTAATACATGATGTTGCCTGCTCCATTCCATAACATTGTTGGGCCATTTATCCACATATTTCACCTGTAAATGAACAAAACAAAAACAAAAAACAAAAAACAAAAAAACAAAAAAAAAACAAAAAAAAAAACAAAAAAACAAAAAAACAAAACAAAAAAAAAAAAAAAAAAAAAAAAAAAAACATGTATACCACACCTTGGGAATCAGATAGTCTACTCGATATATCATTTAGATAGTGCTATAAAGATGGACTTTTTTCCTCCCGGTTTCCGTTAAGGCACATACACTGTAGCTCTACTATAACGTGACCTTGAGTACTTTTGCAAATCTCTGTGCCCATGGTCACACAGATCAGCGGGATATTAACCCATCCATCTGCTGTTGCGGTAGCTAATTTGACTGCTGCCACTTGACCATTAAGCGTTGGGCTGACCTGCTGCATTGGTTATAATTTGTGTCTCAAATTGGGACCATTGTTTGTTCTTAATGACACGCATCTGGGATATGACCAACCTAGTCTTGGGGAGTGCGGGGTCAAATAAAGATATAACACCATAATATTCCTCCAACTTGCTGCATGAAATAAATTTCTTCAAGTCGAAGCTGGCGTATTTAATCCTTCCAAGCAAGGATGATATAAACCGGTAACTAAAGATCTGTAAGCAATCACAATGTAAGACTTCATCTTAATATTTCCTGCCTTAATATGGTTTAGTACTGGGAAAAGTATAACATCAACCAGATAGGGCCTTGCCTATATACTGACTGCAACCTTTGGCTTTGGCTCACTTTGGTCGCATACTGAAGATTGTGAAACATTGTTTTATTTTTTTTTTCATGTAGCTTTATTAGCTTTTTATTTAATTTACAATATTGACAATAGGTTAGGCAGACTAGCCCTCATCAAAACTCGTATTTCCCTTGTAAGTACCTGATGTGCTTTTCGGTATTTTCAATTTCATTATGCGCATAAAAACGTCTAATGTTATTTGTTTTGTGTCAGAATGTGAATGAAATATTTGCCATGCAATACAGTGTTGTTTAAAATATGATAACTTTTTATTAACATTCTGGTAGCATAAATTAATAGCCTGTTATTAGCACAAGCTTATTTTGCCAGTTTTCGTCTGTTTATTCCACCTAATTTGTGAGTGTACTGTGGCCAAAACACTTGATCGTAGTTGCATTCCCCGACTCGATAAAGAATCTAATCTGTTACATAAGCTTAAAATATGTTCAGTTTGTGTATCCTGTTTTTGGTTATTACAAAGTGGGGTAATTTTGATAAAATAGAATGCCTGCAATTTTTTCTCTGTTGATAAGTGATAAAAAGAGTGAGAAAAAAAGAATATTTTGATTGTTTGTCTTCTATAGCTTTTGGAAATAGCTCATGACAACTTCTTAAACCTGTCCTTATTTCCTGTTTACCTTGTTGAATAAAGACCTATCCAAAGTCCTCCTATCTCATTTGACAAATGTATTTGTTTGTTACCTAAAATCTTTAAACTGGGTACGCTTATGGCATCATTGTATATTGCAATGCATGAATTTACGTACTATTGGTCCTGGAATTGCCGGTACGTAATATTGACATGTAGCTACATATGGCCACATCATAGTCCCCGTAGTCTCCCCAACATCTGTATTCCATACTGCCGGACAGATATTTATGCAATCTTTTTTTTTTTTTCTTAGGGGCATACATGCCTAGCCCCTGAAGCACACAGGTAGTACAGGTGATAAATACATTCACAGCAAGCTTAATCTGCAGTAATGGTTGCTATAGAAATAAATGTTAATGCCATTCGGGTTGTGTTACTAATATATTGACAGGTTAATAATAATTGTATGTGTTAGACTTGTCACAGGTGTAGCTCATTAATGTGACCGTGACTCCCCGAACTTACAACATGTACCTTTTAGGTTGCCATGGCTTTGATGCTGGCTGATATAAATGTTAATACAATCATGCTTGTTTTGCAAATTCAATTGAAGTGCATGGAAAGTTTAAATTAGTCTTATTTTCAAATTTATACATGTGATATCGTTATACATATTTAGAATGGAAGGATGTAAGATCTGTGCATGATAATGTGAAACGAATTGATTTCAATGTCAAGCTATGTATAGCTTCTCCTCTTTTGTCTTGACTTCGAACAAATATCGTTAACGTGCACAAAAAACGTTTATGTAAATAGTAACGTTACCATAAGGAAGCTTCGGTATGGTTCCACAGATAGAAAAAGGACACTATATAGTTGTAATAATGAGAACCAGAAGGACCAACCGGAGAGGAAACGCGTCAATCGCAGGATATTAACAACAAAGTTTCTTAAAAAATACTTGATCAATCCTCTTGGCAGAAACTAATTGTTAATAAATTCGGCAATTGTGACCTATTGGAATGGTTTTTATTTGTTGACAAATCAGTGGCCTGCATTGAACAAAAGAATCATCCAAAAGAAATTTTATAGCATCTATCCAAGTTTCAACAATATAAGATATAACATTACATTTTGAATGTTTACTGCTTTTATTACTTATAATGTAATATTTTTGAGGATCATAGGGAATGGTACACCCTGGATATTAAAACAACAGATACTGGCAATAAATTCAAACTTATTACTGACGGATATACAGCTTAGCAATGAAAGGAACTATATGCTTGTTGACAACAAGACAGCAATCCCGTCCTTGTGAATGAATGGAAAAGCCAGAATACACAACAGAAGGCCTGCTACAGAAAAAAAGGGGTCTATATATAGTCATGTACCCTCTCATAGAGGGGACCCACAAAGTACCGTAATGTTTGATGACAGAATGTTTACTTTGAATTTCAACATACACAAATGGGGAAAATTTGGCAATTTGTTCTCTCTGAAACTACTCAGAGCTAATTGCCTTTAAATTGTATAGTGCACACAAAAGAACCCTGGACCCGAATTTCTTCAGCAGGTGCCACAGCGAGATTTAAATATATGTTTTGTGTGTGTGTGTGTGTTTTATTCTTTTTCGCTGTATTTGTATAGCACTTGGTAGGATGAACCTTTGGTCAATTTTAGCCTATTTTCCACAAATGATCATGGTCCATTAATATTTTGAAGCATTCTTATCAACGTTTTTGTTCAATCTTCCGGAAAATTTGGCAATTTGTTCTCTCTGAAACTACTCAGAGCCAATTGCGTTAAAATTGTATAGTACACACAAGAGAACCATAGACCCAAAAATCTTCAGCAGGTGCCACAGCGAGATTAAAATATATGTTTTGTGTGTGTGTGTGTTTTATTCTTTTTCGCTGTATTTGTATAACACTTGGTAGGGATGAACCTTTGGTCAATGTTAGCCTATTTTCCACAAATGATCATGGTCCATAAATATTTTGAAGCATACTTATCAACGCTTTTGTTCAATCTTAGGGAAAATTTGGCAATTTGTTCTTTCTGAAACTACTCCGAGCCAACTGCCTTAAATTTGTATAGTACACACAAGAGAACCCTAGAGCCAAATTTCGTCACCAGGTGGCACAGCAAGTTTTTGTTATATGTTTTGTGTGTGTGTGTGTGTGTGTTTTCTTGTCCGTGTTTTTCTAACTCCTCACAGAGCACTGCATTCTCCTGAAACGTGGAAGGAATGATAAAATCTCCAATATGTCTGTCTAATATATAGTGTATTTCCGTCTTCAATAAATGTTTTAGTAAGGGTACACGCACATGCCCCTACAGGAAAAACAGGAATTGTGACCTGATGACATATTGAAGTTTTGTTGGTCATGGCGGATCTTGGGCCCATTGCTACTATTAATCGTTACTGAGAAACTACCTAAGGGGTTTCTTATGGCGTTTGTGTTTACCTTGAGCAAGCTTGGCACATTGGCGCTTACCTTGGTAATGGTGAATCCTGTCACATTCATTTGAAAATTGATAAAGGCGGAACCATACCAGTGACGAGTTTGACACTGCTTTGGTGGGCCTCCAAACACGCCAGCTTGCCAGTGCACTCAGAGGTCAATAGTCCATGTCACAGCACATTTTATTTGCTTGCAGGTTTCTCTTAGTATCGCAAAAAATATTGAACTACAACTTCAATGTTGCATAAGGTGATGGCACTATGTAAGAGCTTAAATTAGATTGAGATGTACAATATTGATCTTGAAAATTTCCAAGGTCAGGAGACCAGTGAATTGTAGTTTTATCTTATAACGTGACAACTACCCACAAACACACACACACACACATACACACACACACACACACACACACACACACACACACACACATATATATATATATATATATATATATATATATATATATATATATATATATATATATATATATATATATATATATATATATATATATATATATATATAATCTTTTCAGTCTGCTTAAAGGCACGTATGTATACCAGTATTCGTAAGAGAAAAAGACAAGAAAGCACAGATGCAAAGCCAGATATACCTGAGGAAGATACAATTGCAGATGCATCGCTTGATGACCGGCGGGTAAAAAAATGTAAACAAGTAGAGGAATATCTAATGGATTGCATTTTGCATGAAAAGAGTAAACTGGAAAAAAATCCGAATGCAAGGAGCGAAGTAGAACAAAACATTAACATACTCTTCAGACATCTGAAGCTTGTTGCAGGGATGTATCGGAGTATAATTCTTTGCATCATGTGTCCAAACATCGATATTCTGGATTATCTGTGGCTGCTCAGTGAAACCGGAGGGCTAACTAAAATATTCCAGGAGTACCTTGTGACCAGTGAACTCTTAGATATGTTCCACCTGGAAGAAATTCAAATAGACGTTGAAATTCTTTCTACAGACTACATGGCGTACCGAAACTACTTAGAAACTCAAGGTAAGCAATAAGATCTATATTTTCGTTGCAGGTAAATATATCGTTACACTGTACGAAAATATTGGAGTAAGCGTAAAGATATTTGCATGAAGTATTTTAACTGCCAAGATTCAGGTAAAGTATATGTATGACTTCAATGTTTGAAAACAATATAGTATTTTTCAGAGTACGACCTCTCAAACGGGCAGACTCCATCCTCCATGCGCCAAAATAAAAATAAGCCCTTCCTCCAAGCTCCCCAAAACCTCTTTGAGAGTCCCTATGATCCAGACTCCCAAAACCAGCACATGGTGTTCCCTGCTCCTACAAATTCTCAAGGCTATGCTTTCTTCTGCTCCCAGACAAAAATAGCTTCTGGTCCCTTGCTTTACGAAACCCTTCTCTTAGTTCCATGGTGTTGCTATCTTGGTTCCACAATCGTTGTGACCTGGTATACCCGTGGGAAGATAATACATTTGCATAAGTTGGGGTATTTTTTCAGTAGGGTAGCTTTTCAGTACCGTGATCTATACTTACCTGTCAATTAAGTTGCAAACTTTCATTTGAGCAGAAGTGAAGCGCCTCCCTATCCTCTGCTTGGCTTTTGGCTCGTTATTCTTGAGCTAAACAATCACAGGGGGAGTATGTTACTTTGAAAATATTATATTCATAATTCTGAACATATGCTGAAAATAACGTTTCAGCTACATAGCTATGCCTGCATTCAGCATTAATCAGTAAACACAGTATATATAATTTGAAAAATAGTTTGACTTATCTGCGTTGTGTCATATGCCAGTGAAAGAAAAAGTACACCTTTTTTTTTCAGAAACGCACATTAGGAGACATAGAATGGAGTCTACCGAATTTCCCGAGTGTAGAATTTTGCAAACAGCCACGCAGTCGCCACAGGCTAGCATGTAATATATTCCGTTTTCATCTTTCACTGTAGCTCTGTCGAACATGCCCATGTTTCATTGTTATAGCCTAAATATGAACGTAAAATGAAACAAGAAATGTGAATTAATTGCAGCATGTCTATATGATGAATGCATTATTTACAAACTGACTTTCAAAAAATGTACTTTTAGTATTTACTGTATGGCAGAGGAATAAACCTTCCTTTGCAAGCATTATGATATACATACATATATATATATATATATATATTAATATGCATATGTTTTTGGTACTTTAAGTTTTATGTGCATCTTTTTCAAAGCTAATATCTGAACTCTACTTTATTGATCAACTTGAACCCTTTCTCTTCAAATCGGTCTGAAGTGCCAAAATGCAGATTCTTGTGTTTGGTGCAAACATATTTCCATTTTACCTGTTTGTGCAAAGGGAAGGTATCTTGCCATACAAATCACCAACATTAGAATATACGAAATGCATGAATGTTTGAGTATTAATGTGCATGAAATTACCTATCAAGTAAAATTTGCCATTATGTCCAAGGTTATAGAACGGTGTTTAGGTACTCCTCTAAGCAATTATGTCTGCCGTTACAATCCCAGCCAAGGCACCCACCGCATAGTTTATATAAAACTGCATTTTTACAAAATCATGATCTGTTGGTCTCAAGCAATAGATAATGATGATGTTGTAAAATAGCATTATATTTATGAATCTTAGGCAGGTTTTTGATCTGATGAGTCATCGGCATCTATGGCATTAACATGACCTCTGTCGATGTAACCCCTCAGCCTTATCTTGGTTCAGGTCTTGTCTCAATAATAGGAAAGAGTTACTCCACTTTAAATTGGCATCTTCTTAGAAACTAGACATTACATTTTGAGTCTCATAAGATAGCACCTAAGGTTCATGTTTATTATTTTCATGAACGATCTGCTTTAATACCTTTAGAACCAGGTTAATATGTATGCATATGGCTCAACAATTCATGGTCAGAGAAGGTCAGCAGAAGAACTCAGAACCAAGAACATATTTATTGATATGTTAGTGATCAGTAAATGTGCATCACATGTAACAACAAAAAAGTGTGACTTTGAAAAAGAAAACATACAACAAAGTGCATTTCAGGATGACTCTTGATAAAGATTTGATACCCGCTACCGCTGGAGCCACCTAGGGGAAGAAAATATGTCGTTTTAACATGGTCAATATTGGTAGTTTGCTGAAAAATTACATGTACAAAATCAAGTTACAAGTCAGTGCTGTGATGAGGAAAAATAATGATTGTTACATCACTTTTGCAATTTGTACTTTTAAAATCAGAAACAGTATGTTTGTTTCTCAAGATACATTATTATACATATACAGATTGTACACAATGACAACAAACACTGACAGGACTAATACTGCGCTAAGCACCATTGACATAAAGTGCATAATTTTTTCTAATACCACATCTAGGCTGCAATTTAAATGGCCAATGTTTTTCTGGACAAATTGATTCAATATTTGGTTGGAAAGGGCAATGCCAAGTATGGTAGAAGTTTATGTAAAATGTTGCTCTTTTCTAGACATTAAATGATTTTCCCGTCGTTAATCTCTTTACGATGCTTACACTCTGCACAGTTTGATTATTGTGGTACAGTGTGGGATGGATGTGGCACATCCATTAGCATGTAAAGCAGCAGAAACGTTTTATCAGGCTCATTGTTGAAGCTGACTGTACAGTTCCAACTGCTGCCTATTCCCTGGCATTGGTATTATGCCTTTAACTGAGAGATTTCATCACAGGAAGGCCTTTATGACTTCCTGGTCTACCAAACTATGAATACCCACGCCTCTCTATATATTTTACATACACGTCTGTGTACATCCAAGATACACAAAGGCAGCGAAACTGTTCATTCATAGGTTCTTTCAAAAATGGTCCTCAGACAGGCGCCTGGAGCAAAAAGGAAGCATGCAGGAACTCATTTGCAGTACAAGGTTGCAAAGTTTGACACTGAATACAAGATGAAACAAAGCAGCCAAGCCCACAAGGTTTCAAAACTGATTATATATGCTCATTTCATAACATGATTCTGGCACTATTGTCATCCTATATTTTTTGCTTGTTAGTATATTTTTACATACCACACATCACATCATTGTGTAATTTTATGTCATCATTGAAATTGATTTATCTAACCTCATCATTTATGCATACAGACTGATGAAGCGACCGATATAATAAACAAACAAATAAATAAATAAATAAATAAATAAATAAATAAATAAATAAATAAATAAATAAATAAATAAATAAATAAACGTATAATCGATAACATAGTATATTATAGTAAATGAATGAATGAATGAGTGAGTAAGTAAGTAAGTAAGTAAGTAAATAAATAAATAAATAAATAAATAAATAAATGAATAAATAAATAAATAAATAAAATGAATGAATGAATGAATGAATGAATGAATGAATGAATGAATAAATGAATAAATGAATCTGGTTTCTCGGTATCACTGGAAATAGACATCAGGCTTTCGCTGGCTTGACCATTTGTCCTGACAAAAAAAGCAGCCATTGGAGGCTTGAAATGTTTGTATTATGCACAACTTGACACAAGCAATTGAAAATAAAAGAAGCCGGCTCCGCAAAGGATCTGCTGAAAGTGATAGGCAAATCAGAATGATCACAATATAGTGTCTGCATTTTTAAAATGTGAGAGATAAACATTTAACTTCTCGCAATAATGATAATTGATAATAATTTTATTGTTCTATTATTTTTCATTAATTTCAGACAAGAAGTTGCTGACTCCACAGTTGCACATGTGAGTTTCATACAATTAGCAACATGGACATGTACAGACATTAAAACAAACATATGTTGATGTGTGGTATCAGTATTTAACGGTATATATTTTACACGGGCCATTGGATGTTTTGCTTTTATAGATTTAACAGAGACGGAATTAAAACACACACACACACAAACAAACAGACAAACACTACAAGCCGGGTATTCGCTACAATGATCAGGATTGTGTAATGGGCGCATTAAGAAAAACACTTAAAATAGATAAGCCTACATTTTAAGCTGAAGACATCCATTTTATAACCTTGGTAAACTAATGGCTTTTGTGCCAACACACTTTTTATAAACATTTCTAGAGTATGAGAACGTAAAACGAGGAAGAAACGTACTGATTTCGCCACTGACTATGACTTTATTACTTTATCGGAAGCTTTTTTGTCAAATAATACGCTGTACAGCAGCTTTAAAGGGCTACGTTTAAACGGCTACGTTTTCAAAACAGTATGCACCACGACTGCGCAAATAGAGTTGTTGGACCTCTATATGTCTCATACATATTGCCATTAGGCGTCAAGACCTACAGGTTCCTAATATTGACCTGCTTCAGTGCGTGATGAAAATAGAAAATAACACTTGTCTTTTGTCGGCAATATACTAAGGAAACCAATAATCGGACGGTTTATAATCTCTTCAAAACTTTAACTCTTTTTCCTCAGGTGTAGTTATTCGTGATGCTTCTGTAGTACCAGAGACGTGTTCACACCTCTGGCAATATGAACGCCTCCAGTTGCCAACACATCTAACAGTGTCCATTCTTGGATTACAGTGTATGGTAATGAAGCTCTTGACACCCTAAAAAAAATCGCAAAACGGCCCATGCTGACAGCGCTTGCATCAGAGTACACAAAAAAGCCGTCCTGTATTCTACAAATTATAATTAAAACTGAACAGACACATTAGTCAGCAAAGCTGCCTTGTCTGGTCAATTAATGACATGTAGCCACCAAACCCTGAACAAACTGCAGCAAAATGATTCTCAGTGGGTTTTATACCTACTGGGTGTACTGACCAACAGAAAAAAAGTTAACCAAAATTCAGCAACAGGTAAATGGTTAACCCCGGCTCATTTTTCAAGATGGCCACTATCATGCTTAGAAATCATTAAAGCAGCCATAACGTTTTCACTAATTGTGATAGAAACATAATCATTGGCTCTTATATATGGTTTTAATGAGTAAGGGGTCCACTGGTGTCAATAAAATAAAATCCCATCTTTTGCGTTGCCTGAAATCCAAGATGGCGACAAAGGAAAAGCGTAAAATCAATAAACTGTATGTAATTGAAAAACTCTTAGATGATCACTCAACAAGTGTAATATACGTTTTGAGGACAAACTGACAACATATCTCATTTTTAAGAAAACAGCCGTGCCATTCAGTAAAGTTATGTTGCCACTTCAGGTCTTCATTAGTATTTGAGTTATACCATATTTGTAACTCCAACTCATATCTCTAAATTTCGTTACACATTGCAGATTTTAATGTGCTAAGATTCAACAAATACATAAATTCTCTCAGTGTGTATCCTTTTTCTCTCTGTTAGTTTTGTACGCATATCAAGCTAGGCACTTTGAATGTTAATTTTATGGAAAGGATGTGCTTATCAATATCTATGAAGATCTAATTACATGTTTATAAACAGAATTTTTACAGCCAGGATATGTCTCATCCATGTCCGAGCACCCACTTCTATGTGTATGTGTCAAATGTTCTTATATGTCACTATGTGCCTGCAAAGTAATGGGATTGAACTTAAACATCTATTTGCTGGCATTTATCTAGTTGTAAGAATAGAAAATTACAACTACATATTATTTAGTTTCATATTACACACAGATAAAGAATTGAGCCAAATAAAAATAAGAAAACTATGTATGTGTAACATATTTATGCTCGTTCTGTGGAACCAGAGTCCACCTTGGAAGTAGTCATGTAAAAACTGATGGCTTTGCAAAAACCAATCTAGAGTGCTGTGAGAATCGCTCTGATGATTGGTCATATACAGTGAAAGAGTGGACACCGTAGTATGGTGGAGATCTTCATTCAGTTGATGTGATAAATCATCATCAATACAATGTACATTTTCACACTGGGTGTGATAGACCAGTGTATTTTTGGCGTGAACCTGATTAAACAAGTTGTAAATCTGGGCGTCCAAGAAGAAAGTGATCCAAAGCAAGCATTCTCCAGAATGCATTCATATCTTGAGATGAATGATGAAGAACATATGACTGTTTGAGGCCTTTGTGGACAAATGAAAGAGTTTCTTGTTGGATGAAAATTATCTTCCTCACAGATATAGCTATCTGCAAAAGCAATTGAAGGAAAGATATGATGACTCCTTATATTCTGCAGAAGAAGAGGGTCTAATTAACAGTGTTACATTCAGGGAAAACCGTCACACAATCCTCAGGTCACTTCATCCATAGAGGACAGTGGGAGGGAGATAAAGCGACACAAAAGAATGCCATTATTGAGACAGCAGTAAGGTTGATCAAAGGCTACATTTAGACAGGTGTATCATCTATTAGTCGTCACTACCGAAAATTAGAAGAACTTGAACTTGGGTCTGCATTGTCATTCTTTCCAAATACACTCAGGAATATGTTGAAATATCCCTTTGAGGGAACAAAAACACACAATGTAAAGTAGCTAGTATTAGGCAAGCCATTGTACAAGCAGTCAGACCTAGGCTGTCATAGCACCACTGAAGATTAGTCTTGCTGTTCAGCTCCATCACCCATATTGGTCACAATTCGTTGTTGATACCCTGCATAATATGGGCTTGGGCTCGTCATATGGTGAAAAAAGTGAAAAAAAAAGAAGAGAATAAAAGTAACAATGTATTGTAGCTTCTGGCATGACCTTGACATATATCTATCGTAGGTCTTCGTAAGTCATTAGTAAGTACTCATTTGAAGCACACTGGGTCACCTGAGCACCGGATCAGTTTCTGGTCATCTAGCTGGATTTTTATTACCCATTTTTGCCTCTTTTTGGGAAAGATTTTCGAAAATTTTATCAGAAGCAATCTGACTAATTGCTAAGAATTGCACAAGGAAACGCCTGGAAACCCCATGACATCTATTTAACACATGACTTTACAATTATCTTATTGTCTATAGATGTATGTATGTCTGCACTATTTGTGACTGCATGCAACCGGCACGTTAGATTATCTACCAGCTTGGTTGTACAATTCCTGGACTCAGTCTGCATACAGTTAATTCAGTACATTGTGCTGCTAATGTTACAAATAAACACAAAAAGAAAAGTACATAGTGGGATTTTGCTTCTGTTGGTAATTGTTTATCATGAAAGGTGACACTAACATATTTGCTTATATCCCAGTAACAGTGAATAATCAGCCCACAGTAACTATTAAATATTAATAAGAAAGTACCTGTGGGGATTCTTTTGGTGTTGTCAATTTTTGCCTACAGCGACCTAGAAAATTCGAAATATCAGATCAGATTGGCTTATATCCTGGCAACAGCAGTGATAATGTCTCCAACCTGCAGACTAATGTGTGGCTTGGGCCTAAACACTAACCTTGCAATTGATTGAATTGTGTAAAATCATATGTAGTGAACTCGAGGCAGCAAAGTGGTAATGTTAAATGAAACAACGCATTCCAAAAATAATTCCTTTACTGGATGTCCTGGTAGCACAATGCAACCTCGCGGCCAATTCGTCAGAAGATGAATGATATGTAACTATATTTTTCTTTACCTTCGAATATGTCTTTTTTAAATTCCACCAACTCTTTGTCTATTGCTACATTTTGGGCATACTCATGATGATACACTTTCAAGTCAAGCAGTGAAAGGGACCATGGTTTAATAGTCCACATCTGCTGCTATATTAAACAGAGCCAAATAATTGAAACAAATATGTGCCTAATTTAGATTGAACCAGTGCAAATACTTCACCTCTTTAAGTTAGCAGCCACAAAGTGTATTTTGCCACATAGACCACACCCACAAGCAAATGTGATGATAAAAAACCATACAGAAGGTGCCAGACAGGCTCTCTCCCTAGACAAGCCTTTACAATGTACAAATGAATGGAATAGAGTAGCCGTGTCCTTCACCCAAATGAGCAAAATGTAAAGAAATTTTCTATCGCTGCAGCCAATATTAAGACTTGCAGTGTGCCAATACATTCTCCAGTTCAAGTATAAAGCTAAAGTGCAGGAGCTTATTTCCTGATCAGTTATTGGTATCACCTGCCTGTATCACTGTAGGGTTCTACCCTGACACGTCATATGCATGGCTTTATCAATCTCAACATAGAACAGCCACTCAATTTGCAAGACCAAAATATTCATAAAACAAGATTTTTTTCTGAATTCCGTACATAATTGATTACCGATATGCATGCAGAAGAAAATCTCAGCATATATTTAGGGTAGTGTATTTGAAATCAAGGCTACTTCAACTGTAATAAAAAAAAGATGTTCTTGTGTCAGTAGTAATGTCACACCAGGTAAGTGATTGTAAAAATTAATATCAGTGTGTGCCAATTGGAAGACACAATATTTATTGCGGATTATCTGAAGTAAGTTACTTAAGGTTGACCTGAGCATACTTGGGCTTATCACATTTACAGGTATTAAAAACCTTCTACCAATGTCAGAATCGAAGCCGCCTGAATTTGCAGCTCTTATGAATATCTGCCAAACCATGCATAGTGTACAAATTGTTCCTATGGAGCAAATTCGTGTATGCCTACATACATAATTTATCATACGTTTGCTGCTGAATCTGAAATCAGAGCTGTTGTATAACTTCGTTTGATTTTTGCAGATATGCCTTTGCTGAGTTCAAAATCGCCGAGTTCAAAATCAGTGCAACTGACCCCTTCTCAAGTTCAGCACCACCAATTTGGCATGGTTCAAACAGTTCGGGACTAATTACATGTTCATCCGCAAATATGGTGTAATGATAGGTTCTACTTATTGCATTACATTGAGGAAGTCTTTTACCTAAGATATGCAGTATCAGCAAATCATAATCCCAAATGGTAACGGTCTTGCTAACTTTCCAGTCGTCTAAGGGCGTGAAAAAGACCAATGGAGACTAGAGCAGTCAGTATACAAAGTAAGCTTCTTTTCAAGTGACTGTGGGCAAAGCATTATAACCCTATCACCATTGCAAGGAGCTGGTTAGGTGTTGCACTTAAGTTCCTTTCAGCATGACCCAATGTGACACCCTCCCCCCATATGATAGGCCTTTCAGTGCCATTAGTGTGCCATGTTATAACAAACAGCGAGGGCACCAAAGATGCATCTGTCCAGAATGCAAAACGATGGTAGAGAATTATGGGAAGCTGGGACAAGGGAACTTGTCAATAATTCATAGACAGCTTCCTCACAATCCTTGTCCAATTAGAAGATGAATACCCACATGACAGGTTTGTTTAGGATTTCCAGAACCCAACCTAACATGTTTTAGTTCAGTTAATTGTTGCCGGGGCCTATCAGCTGCATCACACCTCTTATAATGTCCTTGCTATTACCCTTCTTATCCCTCCAAACCTCACCTTGGCTGCCCTCTCTAATCTCAAAGGATACAACAATATCATCATTCGAGCCATGCTTGCCTTTGCATTTCACACTAATGCACGACTGGGTGAACCTACATACACATCAGGTGTGGCACAATCAAACATTTTGTCAATCAAAGAAGTAAATGTTCTATTCAATCTTAACAAACCAGTGCAAGTCAATGTCTGACTGCAAAATTTCAAACTAAATCTCACCCTTACAAGCCCCCCCCCCCCCCCATTTTGAATTCTTTAAGTCAACTTCACTAATCCGTTGTCCAGTACATCTGAGCAGCAAGGCGATGTTGCCAGTATGGGCTGCCACCAAATACACACTCTCTACACAGTGAGGATGGACTCTCAGCTTGTGTGAAATTCCATATAGGCAATAACTGATAGAGGGAGCCATTGTATAGTAAAGTAGAAACATATTTTACAATTTTTACATCACTGATTCATGCTTTGTTTTGATGAGACATAAAAATAACAGGATTTATCTGGTTATGACTGGATCCTGTCAGACAGAACTGCTAATATACGGACGGGCAATCTTATTAGATTCTGAGTCTGGTGTTAAAATAGAGTACATAAAAGGGAAAGAAATTGTCAGGGCAGACCTTTCATCCAGAATGAAACCAAAAGAGGAAGTCTACACTTTTGGCACAGAAGAGTGGATTGACCCCTACGCTGTATGGGCTGATGTCATTAACAAAATAGCATTAGAAGCAGAGGAGTTGAATCCAGAAGAAGTCCAAAAGAAACAACGAGAGGAGTTTCAAGATCTTTTCTAAGAAGCAATCAATGAAGATTCTTCCTATGAGATGTTTCAAAGATTTTTTTGTATTCAAACAAATAACCCACACCCAAGAATGAAAGCTATCCGAGGTTAGTTTTGCCACAGCAATATAGGAAAAAGGTGGTAGAGTGACATGTAGGCTACCTGTTAATGCATAAGACATTATTTGGGACTAAGGAGGCTTACATATGTCCCAGATTGATGATAGACACTGTAGAACAGCTTAAACACTATCCAATATGCATGGTACATAGTCCTATACAAGACCATACCAGGATGGGAGAAACGCCTATTCCAAATCATCTTATGCAGCTTGCGTGAACACTTTGTAAAGTCTCCACCATAGTCTTAAGAATAGTTACAGAAAATGCCCCTGAGGGAAATTCCCTTGGGAAATATAATAAAAGAGTGAAGATCTGGTTGGGGCAAACATTAACCACAGAATAATCATGATATATTCTGATTGGGAAGTATAATTGTACCAGGGGAGGTGCAGTGGAAGTCCGCCAGTTCTTGGGATGTTATTGGTGGTACAAAGGAAATCCTCAAAGACTAAATGCAGCAATACTGTGAAATAAATTATTGATGCAGAGGAAAAACCCAGAGTGTTAAATGTAGTACAGGAATTGTGGAAGACCATAACCTAAATATAGTCACCAGATAGTGAATCAGTCCAGAATGTATTACCAAGCCACAGGATAAAACAATTATCTATTGCAGTGGTGGATTAGAGGTTGTGCAGTACCTGAAAATGTGTTGTATAAAATTGGAATTCATTCTTTCCAGAAGTAATTACATGATAATTCATGCCAGATTGATATTGTATTAATCATGACAAGTCTGTGTATATTAAAAGGTAGTCTTTTCTTTCATGTTGGAGAATGAACTTGTTCAACCTGATATGTCATTTCTGGTCGGGGAGTATTTGCAGGGGAAATTTGACAGACACAATAACTGATAGAGGGAGCCACTGTACAGTGAGGTAGAAACATACTTTAGGGTTTTAACATCACTGATTAAAGCTTTGTTTTGATGAGACCTAATAATAACAGGATTTATCTGGTTATGACTGGATCTGGGCAGACAGAACTGCTGGGTAACACTTTTCTATTCGATTTTCCATTGTTCAAAAGTCATCTGTGTGTACATAGGGAGGAGTAGTTGCCATGCTAGGCAGAGCTTTGTCTCTCAGCTGTGCGAAATTGTTACCTGGAAGAAACTTCTGAGGGGGGACCAAGCCTAACCAGATCTGCAGTCTAACAAGTTGACGTGTTGGTCAAAGGAATGAAATTGAAGTGAATGTTTACAAGAACCTGGAGTAGTTGTTTGTCATTGCGAACAAGCCTACCTTGTGTGACTATCCAGTCAATTTATAACATCCTTAAAAATGCAGTCAGATCAATACCATACCGACCGGGTGGTTTACAACCTATTGCTACAAGGCAACACAATCACTGCAATGAACATTCAATGGAAAATGCATTATCAGGTCATGGCTTAAAACAACGCTGAGCTTATGGGACGGGTAGCGTATACTTCCATTATATGCCAGATAAAGGACCATCAACTTATTTACTTGCAGTGTCAATACACACATCCACGAATTTCTTCATTGTTGCCATGAAAGACTGTCAAAAAAGCTTCTTGGAGGGATATCCATCTTTTTCTCCATTACAGACTCTACACTACTGGTGTTCTGACGCAGGTTCAGATCGCAATTATTTTATAAAAGTTTATTGTTCAGTTCAACTCTTCTCGTTGTCTACACTTCTGGACAACCAGGTTCCTATTGCTTCTAGAATTTCGACAAAACATTGTATTAGGTTTTACCTTCCACCCCTCTTAAAAACACACATCCATGTATCAAAGATAAACTTATCACACATTCTTATAATGGTTTTGCAACCTACATAAAACTTTTCTTCGTGAAGCAATATGAAGACACTTGTACAGTTGCACACTTTTATGTTGGTGGTAATTAAGTGACTTTATATTTACCCTGTATATTTAAGCTTCTAATCTCTGTTCTTACTATTTTGCCAGTTGTTGCCAATTATAATTTTACCGAAAGGTGGCCTTGGCGATAGCGGAACATAGAGTCCTTAGCCAAGGTCATCCTAATATCATTTAGTTGAATAACGAGTTCCTGGTTGTTGCTTAATTACCACTTTGTCACTACAAACGTTGAAATTCATTTAACCCATTTCATGTCAGATTGAATAAACTGTTCTGTTCTGAGTACAATTATGTCTATAACAGACCCAAAGACAGGCAGAATTCAAACTTAAAATGTCTTTTCATCCTTTTGTCTTATCCTTTTCAATACCAGAGGTTTTGTTCTGGTGAATATGATGTACGTTTCGTAGCTAGGTACGAGGTGCCGTTGAATAGATGAATGTTGCTTTTATAATGAACCCTGAAAAAGGCCCTGGACTATTACTTTCATGGAATTTATTGTAGAATGTCGTTCAGTATGTCAGATGCATTTTTACCACCCTTCCCCCAAACACAACGAAAAAAAATAATTTCAGACTCTTCAAGATCTGTAGTAAAAGTGAAACTTTGACGTTGACATATTGCACCTATTCCAGTTTCTCGGCACTTTGCAGAATCTGTCCAAAGTTTTTGCAGATCATATTAAGGATTTATAGAGAGTTTCTACCTGTATTTATGTGACCCTTTCTTGGTCATGACGCTGAATGTTGGGACACCAGCCTGTGGAAACTTGCTTCATCACTCTCAGAGGTGATGGTGAAGTAATACATAGAATACACTGGCCATTCTTGCTGTCACACTATAAGCAAAAGTGACACATATGATATAGGGTTACATTTCATCATCCAGACATTTGTGTACATTTGCCTTTACATTTATTCATGCTTGACCCATTGTCCAAAAAGTCAGATCAAGCAGAACAAGGGAACATAAATCACATCATTCATGACCACAATGGAGCTCTTAGAGTTTAACAATGCTGGCTTTATTCTGCTGAAAATAGGAATAGTCTCTGATTAGGAGGAAACAAATAGCGAAATTGAGGAAACAGTTCACTGAAAAAAGGATAAGAGGGTGCAAGAGAGGTTTTTTTTTAAAGTAAAGTTTCGTTTTTGTAATTTAAATCACATTCCAATCATAACATTTTGTTATCTATAAATCATTCAAGTTCCTTTTAAATTTGATTGGAGTGTGATTACAACATTGAAAACGCAGTTTCGAAATACTTATTACTAAAATTTTAGCACCAATGTCAGCGTATAATATTGAATCTAATAATGGTGGGTACAGTAAAATTATATTTATTTCCAATGAATACAATAATAAAAAGTCCTAAGAAAATTATCTTAGATACATCATTTAGAACAAATGCTTGGCTTTTGCACCAATGTATAAAGTGTACGGAGGGACCTTACAGAATAAGCAGAAGAGGCTTGTGGCATCTGTCTAGCAAGCACGTGATTGCGTTTTGAGGGTTTCTGTGGCTATACATGTCTGTGTGGGAGTAATCGTCAGATATATAAAGATCATACTTGCAAAGTAAAGATGACAGGAAATGTAAACATAATACAACTAAATGCACATGGTTGCAATATATATTTCTTAAAAGAAAAATACAGGTAAATTATACATGATATGTACAAAATTGGAAACTTTATTTCGAGTTCCAATATTTTTTTTTTATTTACACTTCTGCCAACATGGTTCCTCAGGAATACAACAGTTTTGATTTAAGCTAGGAATAGAGTTGATTTAATACTAAATGCACGCATAACATTGGAAATAAACATTGCCTTTGTTCGGAATTGACTTGGATTTGTTTCATTAGGACTACAGTTTAGATATGGGAATGACACTGTCTAAAAGATGCATCTGATACTGCTGCTTTCAGTATGATTAATCTTCATAAGCGTAATGTTGATGTTGGATGCTTTCAAACAGTGTACACTCTTGTGTTTGTGTGCAACGTGTATGTAAAAATGGCTCTAACCTATGCATATAATTTTTTCCTGTTTTTTTTCTTTTGATTTGTGTTGTGTTCCGTTATTCTGTTTGCTTTTCTCTCTCAGTAATTTTTAAAACTTTGTTTTACATGATAGACATCTTTAACTTTCTACCGATGTGAAATTAATCACCAAAATATGAAGTTAATCCGACAAAACTGGTTTAGTACCAAAGCAAACCATTTGCTTCAGATCACAACAAAATGTTTCCATGCCACAGCAAAGCCTTCACATGTATCATCGTTTTGTAGCAACATACGTTTTACACTATCATGTCCCGGAATAACCTTTCTGCCACATTTGGAAAATCTTAATGTTTTTCAAACTGAAATTAACTTAATAGGCATACTTCCTTATGTTCCAACTTTTACTATACTTTATTATGTGGACCTTGTTCAAAAGTCCTTCGACAAATGTTGGAACGGAACCTCAATCTAAATGGTTTGATGATACTCAACATGTGAATGGCCACAATTAATATCATTTTAAATAATGTAATTTTTGTTATGCATCCATCAGATGTGCAATTATTTAAAGCATACCGACATTGAAACGGCAATCCTATGTTATACAGACATTCAAACTTTAAGTCTTTTTAACTTTTGATCTTTTTAAATGTTGCAATTTTTGTTCAAGTGAATTATGATGCAAGATTTGTAGGGAAGTTTAAGGTTTCATAAAATGGATGAATGTTGCTTTTCTAATGAGTCAAAGTGTCGAAGAGACCCTTAGCCACACCTTCTTTGAATTTATCATTTAGTTAATTTTAAGGCCAACAGTGCTTTATGCAAGCACATGCACACTTGACTTCCCATTTATTCATGGTGGACCCTTTCTTCTCAAAGACAAATGAGCCACAATAAAGAAACATAAAAACAACATTCATGACGGCAGTACCATTTAATGGATGAATTCTGCTTTTGTAATGGGTCAAAGTTCTGAAATACACCCATGACCACACCTTCTTTGAATATGCTCTAGAATATTGTCCAGTATTGCGGTTGCGTTTCTGTCCCCATCCTCAATCACAATGAAAGAAAACGATTTGCGACACCTCAAGATTTTGACACTGATATATTGCACCTTTTTTGTGTGCTAGTGTTATGTAGAACATATCCATGCGCGGTACAGATGATACTAAGGATAAAGAGTGGATTCCGGTCTAATTAACATAATCCGTTCTTGATCACCGAACCATATGTAAGGTCACCAGACTGTGGAATCCTGTCTTGAAATTGTGTTTCAATACTGGCGCAGGAAATATTCATATGATGCAAAGAGAGCACTGGCCATTCTCAATACCACATTTTAAAGAAATGTGACACCTATGATAAAGGCAATAATTCACCATCCAAGCATTTGAACATTTGACTTCACATTAATTCATGCTCGACCCCTTGTCCCAAAGGACAGATCAGGTTCAATAAAGAATCATAAATCACAGAATTCATGAGGGCAGTGGAGCTCTTAGCGTTTAACTATATCTGTTTTTATATCTGCTGAAAATAGGAAACTTCCTTAATGAAGGACAATGAAATGGCTGAATTGAGGAAACAGATAACTGAAATCCAGGTAAGAGAGGCTGCACTATAGGTATGTTGAAAAAGTAAAGTGCTGTTTTGTAAGTCGAATGACTATCAAATCCAGGCATTTTGTTATTCACAAAGCCTTGAACTTCTTTTTTAAATATGACCAGAGTGTGATTACAAAATTGAAATAGTGACAAAGGGTTACTTTTTACAGTCCAATACATGTAGATTATACCTAATACTCCAAACATTAAAAACTCTATGTTGACTGCCAATGTTTTAATTTACACTTCCCTCAACATGATTTCCTTAGCAATAGAATAGCTTTAAATTAAACTAAGGATGTTGTTGATTTAATCCTATATGAATGTTTTACATTCGAAATGAAATTAAAGTTCTTAGTTGCTTCTAATACAGTTGTCTTCAGCGATGTTATTCATCAGAAACTCCCGCGTTTATGTTGATGCTTTAATTTAGTTCACACTGTAGTATTTATGTGCATTATCTATATGAAAACACAGTTCTATTTATATACATGTTGTTTCCAGTTTTTTCATTCATGTTGTGTTCCATTCTTTTGTTTGTTGGTCTCTTTTTATCAGGTTTTTTTTATTTGACTGCCATGATAACTATGTTTAACCTTCTACTGATGTGAAATAAATCGACAAAATGTAAAGGTAATCTTGCAAAACTGGTTTAATTCCAACGCAAATTATTTGCTTAAGAGCAGAACAATAGGTGTGCATCCCATGGTATTTCCTTATTGTGCATCATGATTTCGTAGCTATAAAAGCTTTAGACTATCATGTCCTGGAAAAAAAAGTTTCTGCCAAATTAGCAAAAATTTTATGCTTCAATACTGAAATTCCCTTTATTAGCATACTTCTAAATTTGCCAATTTTCTCACTTTGTATATTATGTGGAATTGCTCAAAAGGTCTTGGGCGAATGTTGGGACATAACATTAATCCAAATCGTTTGAAAATACTCCATATGTAAATGCCCACAATCATACTTTCAATTAATTGAAATTTTGTCATATATCCATCAGATATGTAACTATTAAAAAGATACTGAGATTGCAATGGCTTTACAGACATTCAAACTTTTTGCCACAATTTTTGTCAAGGTGAAATACGATGTACGTTTTGTAGGAAAGTATAAGGTACCATTACATATTTACATTTGTTATTTTTGTTAGCATTGAAAAAATATGAACGGTAGTGTATTCATGAGGCAATGGTTACACTAGAGCATCTGCTGCAACCAACGTACTGCGCAATATTATCCTCATGCTTGGCCTAGGACTATTTTCACTTCCCAATTGTTAGCGCCTCCGAAGCGTTTGATTCATAGGCCTAAGCATAATGGGAAGACGGTATCAGATGATGAAGAATTGCATATCTACTCGTCAAAACTAGCCGAAATGTTTTCTTTAACCGGTTTTGCAAGCTTTATTGAAATAAAGTTGTTGTGACATTCGGAACTATCTTTATCCTAGTTTTGTGTTCCAGGAGTTGCCTTGACAACTGATGGCTGATGTAGTAGCCCCGCCTACTTGGCTCCTCCCACTAGTAAACAAAAAGGCGATTTTTTGTAAATTAACAAGCTAAAAACGATTTTAAATCAACTATCAATGATAATACTTGCGCTAATGTCAAAAGATATTGATGTTAAATGTAAATATAAGAATTAAACTTCCTCTGTAGTATAATTACGGGCGCATGGTTGCAGTTTGTGTGACAGGCATTTCTTTGATGACGCGCTACCACGCTTCATCAGAAATGCCTGTCACACAAACTGCAACCATGTGCCCGTAATTACACTAGATTGGAAGTTTCATTCTTAAATGAATGAAGGTTGCTTTCATATTGAGACACTTGACCACTTCTTCTTTAAATTTATTATTTAATTATATATCAAACGTCTTTTCATCATCCAAGCATTTGCACATTTAACTTCCCATTTATTCATGCTCAATCCCGTGTCCCCAGAGAAGAATCAAGTACAATAAAGAAATATGAATGAGAGCACTCATGACCCCAGTATCATTTAATCGATGAATGATGTTTTTATTTATGCTGAAAGTAGGTTACTCCTTATGTTTTTTACCAGACACCAGAAAAAGAGAGGGCAGTGCTAGATAGCATTAAGGAAAGAGAGGCTGCACAACAGGTATGATGAAAAAAGTAAAATTCTATTTTGTAAGTCAAATGACTATCAAAACCTGGCATTGTGATATTACCAAGCATTGAACTTCCTTTAAAATCTAATCAGAGTGTGATTACAAGATTGAAATGGTGACAAAGGGATACTTTTTACAGTCCAATGCAGGTACATTATACGTAATACTTCAAACATTGAAAATTCTATGTTGGCTACCAATGTTACAATTTACACTTCCCTCAACATTATTCACTCAGTAATACAATAGTTTTGAATAAAGTTAGGGATGTTGTTGATTTAATGCTTAATGAATGTTTCAAAATACAAATAAAAGTAAAGTTCTTAATTGCTTCTAATACATTTGCCTTCAGCGATGTTATTCATCAGAAACTGCCATGTTTAACTGTGATACTTTCATCCAGTTCACGCTGTATTATATATGTGCAATGTCTATATGAAAACACACGTCTGCTTATATAGATGATGTTTCCAGTTTTTCATTCCTGTTGTATTCCATTCTTTTGTTTGTTGGTCTCTTTTTATCATATATGTATTTTACTAATTTGTTTACCATGATTACTATGTTTAACCTTCTACTCATAATGCTTTCATACTGAAATTACCTTGATAAGCATGCTTCCAAGTGTGACAACTTTCACTCTATGTGTATTGTGTGGAACGTGCTCAAAATGTCTTGGGCGATTGTTGAAACATACTATCAATCCATATTGTTTGAAAATACTCCATATGTAAATGCCCACACTTACACTTTCAAGCATTTTAAATTTTGTCGTTTATCCATTAGATGTGTAACTATTAAAAATATACTTAGATTGAAATGGTAAACCTATGCTTTACAGACATTCAAACCTTTTTAAGTATGTTTGTTTTAATACTGCTAAAAATTGATTCCTTTGATTTGCAGATAATGCTAGAAACCATTATGGAAAGAGTAAATAAAATACAGGTAAGAATAGCTGCACCAACAGGTAAGTTTAAAAAAGTAGTATTCTGTTTTGTTAGTCAAATGACTATCAAAACCTGGCATTTTTTCATTAACAAAGAATTGAACTTCCCTTTTTAATCTGATCAAAGTGTGATTACAAGATTGAAATAGTGACAAAGGGTTACTTTTTACAGTCCAATACAGGTAAATTATACCTAATACTTCAAACATTGAAAACTCTATGTTAACTATTAATGTTTCAATTTACAGCTCCCGAAACATTATTTACTCTGTTATACGATAGTTGTGAATAAAGTAAGGGATGTTGTTGATTTAATGCTAAATGAATGTTTTAAATTACAAATGAACGTAAGGTTCTTAGCTGCTTCTAATACAGTTGCCTTCAGTGATGTTATTCATCAGAAACTGTCGTGTTTATGTTGGATGCTTTCATCCAGTTCACGCTGTATTATCTATGTGCAATGTCTATATGAAAACATAGTTCTACTTATATACATGATGTTTTCAGTTTTACATCCATGTTGTGTTCCATTCTCTTGTTTATTGGTCTCTTTTTATCAGGTTTTTTCTTTTAATTTGGTTCCCATGGTAATTATGTTTAACCTTCTACCGATGGGAAATAAATCGACAAAATGTAAAAGTAATCTTGCAGAACTGGTTTAGTTCCAACGCAAACTATATGCTTAAGACCAGAACAATAGGTGTGCATCCTATGGTATTACCTTATTGTTCATCAAAGTTTCGTAGCTATAAAAGCTTTAGATTATCATGTCCTGGAAAAAACCTTTCTGCCAAATTAGCACAATATAATGCTTTAATGCTGAAATTACCTTTATTAGCATACTTCTAAATTTGCCGATTTTCTCACTATGTGTATTATGTGGAACTTGCTCAAGAGGTCTTGGACGAATGTTGGGACATAACATCAATCCAAATCGTTTAAAAATAGTCGATATGTAAATGCACACAATCATACTTTCAATTCATTGAAATTTTGTCATATATCCATCAGATATGTAACTATTAAAAAGATACTGAGATTGCAATGGTGAACCTATGCTTTACAGACATTCAAACTTTTCACCACAATTTTTGTCAAGGTGAAATATGATGTACGTTTTGTAGGAAAGTATAAGGTACCATTAAATGAATGAAGGTTGCTTTCATAATGAGACACTTGACCACTTCTTCTTTAAATTTATTATTTAATTTTGTATCAAACGTCTTTTCATCATCCAAGCATTTGCACATTTAACTTCCCATTTATTCATGCTCAACCCCGTGTCCCCAGGGAAGAATCAGGTACACTAAAGTAATATAAATGACAGCATTCATGACCCCTGTATCATTTAATCGATGAATGATGTTTTTATTAATGATGAAAATAAGTTACTTCTTATGTTTTTTACCAGAGTCCAGTAACACAATGGGAAGTGCTAGCTACCATTAACAAAATGCAGGCTGCAAAGGAGGTACGATGAAAAAAGTAAAATTCTGTTTTGTAAGTCAAATGACTATCAAAACCTGGCATTTTGTTATTAACAAAGCATTGCACTTCCTTTTAAAATTTAATCAGAGTGTGATTACAATATTGAAAAGGTGAAAAAAGGTTACTTTTTACAGTCCAATGCAGGTACATTATACGTAATACTTCAAACATTGAAAATTCTATGTTGGCTACCGATGTTTTAATTTACACTTCCCTCAACATTATTCACTGAGTAATACAATAGTTTTGAATAAAGTTAGAGATGTTGTTGGTTTAATGCTAAATGAATGTTTTAAAATACAAATAAAAGTAAAGTTCTTAATTGCTTCAAATACATTTGCCTTCAGCGATGTTATTCATCAGAAACTGCCATGTTTATGTGGGATACTTTCATCCAGCTCACGCTGTATTATATATGTGCAATGTCTATATGAAAACACAGGTCTGCTTATATAGATGATGGTTCCAGTTTTTCATTCCTGTTGTATTCCATTCTTTTGTTTGTTGGTCTCTTTTTATCATATATATATATTATTAATTTGTTTACCATGATTACTATGTTAAACCTTCTACTCATTTGAAATTAACAAAATGTAAAGGTAATCTTGCAACACTGCTTTACTTCCAAACAAACTATTTGCTTAAGATCAGAACAAAATGTGTGCATCCCATGGTATATCCTTATTGTGAATTATGGTTGTATTGCTATAAAAGCTTCAGACTATCATGTGCTGGGAAACATCTTTCTGTCAAATTCGGAAAATATAATGCTTTCATACTGAAATTAGCTGGATTAGCATGCTTCCAAATGTGACAACTTTCACTCTATGTGTATTGTGTGGAACTTGCTCAAAATGTCTTGGGCGATTGTTGAAACATACTATCAATCCAAATCGTTTGAAAATACTCCATATGTAAATGCCCACACTTTAACTTTCAAGTATTTTGAATTTTGTCCTTTATCCATCAGATGTGTAACTATTAAAAATATACTGAGATTGCAATGACGAACCTATGCTTTACAGACATTCAAACCTTTCTAAGTATGTTTGTTTTAATCTTGCTAAAAATTCACTTCCTTTGATTTGCAGAAAATGCTAGAAACCATTGTGGAAAGACTAAATAAAATACAGGTAAGAATAGTTGCACAACAGGTAAGTTTAAAAAAGTAATATTCTGTTTTGTTAGTTAAATGACTATCAAAACCTGGCATTTTTTCATTAACAAAGCATTGAACTTCCTTTTTTAATCTGATCAAAGTGTGATTACAAGATTGAAATAGTGACAAAGGGTTACTTTTTACAGTCCAATACAGGTAAATTATACCTAATACTTCAAACATTGAAAACTCTATGTTAACTATTAATGTTTCAATTTACAGCTCCCGAAACATTATTTACTCAGTTATACGATAGTTTTAAATAAAGTTAGGGATGTTGTTGATTTAATGACAAATGAATGTTTTAAATTACAAATGAAAGTAAGGTTCTTAGCTGCTTCTAATACAGTTGCCTTCAGTGATGTTATTCATCAGAGACTGTCGTGTTTATGTTGGATGCTTTCATCCAGTTCACGCTGTATTATCTATGTGCAATGTCTATATGAAAACATAGTTCTACTTATATACATGATGTTTTCAGTTTTTCATCCATGTTGTGTTCCATTCTTTTGTTTATTGGTCTCTTTTTATCCGTTTTTTTTTTTAATTTGGTCCCCATGATAATTATGTTTAACCTTCTACCGATGTGAAATAAATCGACAAAATGTAAAAGTAATATTGCAAAACTGGTTTAGTTCCAACGTAAACTATATGCTTAAGATCAGAACAATAGGTGTGCATCCCATGGTATTTCCTTATTGTTCATCATGGTTTCGTAGCTATAAAAGCTTTAGACTATCATGTCCTGGAAAAAAACCTTTCTGCCAAATTAGCACAATATAATGCTTTAATGCTGAAATTACCTTTATTAGCATACTTCTAAATTTGCCAATTTTCTCACTATGTGTATTATATGGAACTTGCTCAAAAGCTCTTGGGCGAATGTTGGGACATAACATCAATCCAAATCGTTTGAAAATACTCCATATGTAAATGCCCACAATCATACTTTCAATTAATTGAAAATTTGTCATATATCCATCAGATATGTAACTATTAAAAAGATACTGAGATTGCAATGGCGAACCTATGCTTTACAGACATTCAAACTTTTCACCACAATTTTTGTCAAGGTGAAATATGATATACGTTTTGTAGGAAAGAATAAGGTACCATTAAATGAATGAAAGTTGCTTTTACAATGAGACACTTGACCACTTCTTCTGTAAATCTATTATTTAATTATATATCAAACGTCGTTTCATCATCCAAGCATTTGCACATTTAACTTCCCATTTATTCATGCTCAATCCCGTGTCCCCAGAGAAGAATCAAGTACAATAAAGAAATATGAATGAGAGCACTCATGACCCCAGTATCATTTAATCGATGAATGATGTTTTTATTAATGCTCAAAGTAGGTTACTCCTTATGTTTTTTACCAGACACCAGAACAAGAGAGGGCACTGCTATCCAGGGAAGTGCAACTTAGCTTTGAGGTAAGAGAAGCTGCACAACAGGTATGATGAAAAAAGTAAAATTCTATTTTGTAAGTCAAATGACTATCAAAACCTGGCATTTTGTTATTAACAAAGCATTGAACTTCCTTTAAAAATCTGATCAATGTGTGATTACAAGATTGATATGGTGACAAAGGGTTACTTTTTACAGTCCAATGCAGGTACATTATACCTAATACTTCAAACATTGAAAACTCTATGTTGGCTACCAATGTTTCAATTTACGCTTTCCTCAACATTATTTACTCAGTAATACAATAGTTTTGGACAAAGTTAGGGATGTTGTTGATTTAATGTTAAATGAATGTTTTAAAATACGAATAAAAATACAGTTCTTAGTTGCTTCAAATACAGTTGCCTTCAGCGATGTTATTTATCAAAAACTGCCGCGTTTATATTGGATGCTTTCATCCAGTTCACACTGCAATATTTATGTGCAATGTCTATATGAAAACCCGGTTCTACTTATATACATGATGTTTTCAATTTTTCATCCATGTTGTGTTCCATTCTTTTGTTTATTGGTCTCTTTTATCAGGTTTTTTGTTTTAATTTGGTTCCCATGATAATTATGTTTAACCTTCTACCGATGTGAAATAAATCCACAAAATGTAAAAGTAATCTTGCAAAACTGGTTTAGTTCCAACGCAAACTACATGCTTAAGATCAGAACAATAGGTGTGCATCCCATGGCATTACCTTATTGTGCATCATGGTTTCGTAGCTATAAAAGCTTTAGACTATCATGTCCTGGAAAAAAACCTTTCTGCCAAATTAGCAAAATATAATGCTTCAATGCGGAAATTATATTTATTAGCATACTTCTAAATTTGCCAATTTTCTCACTATGTGTATTATGTGGAACTTGCTCAAAAGGTCTTGGGCGAATGCTGGGACATAACATCAATCCAAATCGTTTAAAAATACTCGATATGTAAATGCACATAATCATACTTTCAATTAATTGAAATTTTGTCATATATCCATCAGATATGTAACTATTAAAAAGATACTGAGATTGCAATGGCGAACCTATGCTTTACAGACATTCAAACTTTTCGCCACAATTTTTGTCAAGATGAAATATGATGTACGTTTTGTAGGAAAGTATAAGGTACCATTAAATGAATGAAGGTTGTTTTCATACTGAGACACTTGACCACTTCTTTAAATCTATTATTAAATTATATATCAAACGTCGTTTCATCATCCAAGCATTTGCACATTTAACTTCCCATTTATTCATGCTCAATTCCGTGTCCTCAGAGAAGAATCAAGTACAATAAAGAAATATAAATGAGAGCACTCATGACCCCAGTATCATTGAATCGATGAATGATGTTTTTATTAATGCTCAAAGTAGGTTACTCCTTATGTTTCTTACCAGACACTAGAACAAGAGAGGGCAGGGCTAGCTAGCATTAAGGAAAGAGAGGCGGCACAACAGGTATGATGAAAAAAGTAAAATTCTATTTTGTAAGTCAAATGACTATCAAAACCTGGCATTTTGTTATTAACAAAGCATTGAACTTCCTTTAAAAATCTAATCAGAGTGTGATTACAAAATTGAAAAGGTGACAAAGGGTTACTTTTTACAGTCCAATGCAGGTACATTATACCTAATACTTCAAACATTGAAACCCCTATGTTGGCTACCAATGTTTCAATTTACACTTCCCTCAACATTATTTACTCAGTAATACAATAGTTTTGAACAAATTTAGGAATGTTGTTGATTTAATGCTAAATGAATGTTTTAAAATACAAATAAAAATACAGTTCTTAGTTGCTTCAAATACAGTTGCCTTCAGCGATGTTATTTATCAAAAACTGCCGTGTTTATGTTGGATGCTTTCATCCAGTTTACACTGTAATATTTATGTGCAATGTCTATATGAAAACACAGTTCTACTTATATACATGATGTTTTCAGTTTTTCATCCATGTTGTGTTCAATTCTTTTGTTTGTTGGTCTCTTTTTATCAGTTTTTTTTTTCAATTGACTGCCATGATAACTACGTTTAACCTTCTACCGATGTGAAATAAATCGATAAAATGTAAAGGTAATCTTGCAAAACTGGTTTCGTTCCAAGGCAAACTATTTGCTTAAGAGCAGAACAATAGGTGTGCATCCCATGGTATTTCCTTATTGTGCATCATGGTTTCGTGGCTATAAAAGCTTTAGACTATCATGTCCTGGAAAAAACCTTTCTGCCAAATTAGCAAAAATTTAATGCTTCAATACTGAAATTACCAGTATTAGCATATTTCTAAATTTGCCAATTTTCTCGCTATGTACATTATGTGGAATTGCTCAAAAGGTCTTGGGCGAATGTTGGGACATAACATTAATCCAAATCGTTTGAAAATACTCCATATGTAAATGCCCACAATCATACTTTCAATTAATTGAAATTTTGTCATATATCCATCAGATATGTAACTATTTAAAAGATACTGAGATTGCAATGGCGAATATATGCTTTACAGACATTCAAACTTTTCGCCACAATTTTGTCAAGGTGAAATATGATGTACGTTTTGTAGGAAAGTATAAGGTACCATTAAATATTTACATTTGTTATTTTTGTTTGCATTGAAAGAATAGGAATGGTAGTGTAGTTCATGAGGCAATGGTTACACTAGAGCATCTCGTGCAACCAACTTGCTGCGCAATAATATCCTCATGCTTGGCCTAGGACTATTTCCACTTCCCAATTGTTAGCGCCTCCGAAGCGTTTGATTCATAGGCCTAAGCATAATAGGAAGACGGTATCAGATGATCAAGAATTGCATATCTTCTCGTCAAAACTAGCCTAAATGTTTTCTTTTACCGGTTTTGCAAGCTTTATTGAAATAAAGTTTTTGTGACATTTGGAACTATTTTTTTTCCTAGTTTTGTGTTCCAGGAGTTGCCTTGACAACTGATGGCTGATGTAGTAGCCCCTCCTACTTGGCTCCTCCCACTAGTAAACAAAAAGGCGATTTTTGTAAATTAACAAGCTAAAAACGATTTTAAATCAACTATCAATGATAATACTTACTCTTATGTCAAAAGAAATTGATGTTAAATGTAAATATAAGAATTAAACTTCCTCTCTAGTATAATTACAGGCGCATGGTTGCAGTTTGTGTGACAGGCATTTCTTTGATGACGCCCTACCGCGCGTCATCAGAAATGCCTGTCACACAAACTGCAACCATGCGCCCGTAATTACACTAGAGAGGAAGTTTAATTCTTAAATGAATGAAGGTTTCTTTCATAATGAGACACTTGACCACTTCTTCTTTAAATCTATTATTTAATTATATATCAAACAACTTTTCATCTTCCAAATTAGACAGTGTCATTACCATATCCAAATCGTAGTCCTAACGAAACGAATCCAAGTCAATTCCGACCAAAGGCAATGTTCCTTGGTATGTATAGTTGAAACATATAAATTTATAGTTCGTATTTACCCAAAAGAGACCAAAACGTAAGTACAAAGGTCCATAGAGGGGAAAAAACCTTATTTAGTTTTCACATGACAGAATGCAAAAAGTTTAGTTTGAAATTATAGACCTATTTCAGTAAATTGGCTTGAACAGTTGTATCATTCATGCACATACAGGACCATACAATTTATGAAAAGGGACCAAAATTTGCATCACATCAGGGAATTTGTAAGCGGAGCTTCTTAACTTGTTGAAAATGTCAATAAAATTCAGTATTTAAAAAAGGTACTACTTGCAACCACCATCACAACAATGATCATCATCCATATAAGTCCACAAAGCGACACCAACACCAACATCAATCCATCAGAAAAGCCCTCTAGGCCTAAAATGACCATCAATAAGAATCTAAACAACATGATTATATAATTCGATGTGTTTTAGGCATGTAGTTAAAGACATGATGTTGTTTTAAAGGAGATAAACTAAGAGTATTTCAAAAAGAAAAGTGTTTGAATTCCAAATATAGTAAGTACATTGGTTCAAATGTTAAACATCAGCCAGAAGCAAGTGACATTAGGCCTGAAATCTTTAAAACGTAGTCAAAATCCATTACAATAGTCAAAATTTGTAAGGATAGCAGTCACATTTCAAGTTGGTTTCCAGAAGTTTTTTTGAAAGGACATTTAAATGTTCAAGATTTAAATGTTCCTAAAGGTAACTGTAAGTATAACTGTTTTCCTGTAATAGTTTGAAATTTTTTCATTTACAATAAGACGTAGTTCAACTTGTTAGTCAGTTGATTTAGATGTTAATTATTTATACAAAAGAGAGATAGAGAAAAAGGACATTCAACACTTTGAGTCAACCTGACATGACCTTCATAATAACAAACTATATTCACCAGACAATTATAAAAAACAACATCAGTTTCACTACACTTGTAACACTTACTGCACTGCAATACGTGCAGAAAATGCCTGAATGTTCAAATTGTTACAAAATATATAAGGGTTCCATGAAAAGAGAAGTGGATAACAGTTTTCAATGATAGTGATGAGACCAAACCAAATACCAGTTTAACTTTGTCAAATTCAGGATCATTTACGAAATAGTAAGACATGCTAGTGTTCGTCGTCAGAAGGATCCATGACCAACAGTAATGAGATTTAAACGAATGAGAGTATCTTCTACCTGACTTGGAACAGGTTACCAACATATTGGCAGTGGGTTAAACCAGTTTTACGGGATCCCAATCCTCCCACTTTGGAAAACACTCACATTCATTTAAAGTAGGCCTAAAACAAATTTAGCCCTTAATGTTAATGTACAGTTATAAAAGGTAATACCTGACCATAGTTCACAGACATCATCCAAACAATGACAGGACAATTAATAGTACAGAAACACATGATCCATATTCATTAATTCCAAACCCAACAATGACGGCAAAGAGATTTCAGACTTGCCAAAGCATCAACATTTCTTTTCCAATACCAATGTGAAGAAACAAATTTCATTCCTGACTTGAGACAGGGAGTCACCCATAAAAGGCAACTGGTGGTTTTAAACCTGTCCTCTCAACCTTAGAAATATTCATCATTAACTGCAGACACTAGTTCCTTTTCCAAAATGTATAGGCCTAACCACCCAAAACACAAATTTCATTTCTTCTGCCAAAAATAAAAAGAGACTTGTTAGGCCTATCACCTTTTAGTTCTCCCGACTTGTCAGTCAGCTAAGTTTAATGTAAAAGAGTAAAGTAGGCCTACATCGTTTTTGAGATATTTATGAATCTGGAACATTATAAGAATTTTAAGTCAGACTACTATATTTACATTAGAATTGCGGAACATGTCAAAATTTGAATTTAAACACCAAAAAAAAAAAAAAAAAAAAAAAAAAAAAGTTTCCACGTGAACACAGGATAACTAAATTTGATACTATTATATTTATTATGAAACATGGTTAAGTTCTTCCATGTTCCATTCTCACTAGAAAAAACAGCACAATAGGCCTAAAATTCGTTACAAAAATATTACTCACATCAGCTGAGTAAGTATTCCTTACATTTTGTCACTATATTCAAAAGGATGAGAAAATAGAAGGCCTGTATTGTTCAACATGATGTCTGAGAACTTAAATGGTCCTTATTTCATTTTATATTTGTTGTAATTATAATAAATTTTATGTTCCAGTATTGAAAGTTCGATCAAGCTCATGGTAAAACAATCTCAGCTACAACATTAAAATACATAAACATATTTCTATGTGTTTTACTGATGCTCAGAAAATACCTTATTAATATGTTCATATAAATCAACATGATATTTCTGTAGAATATATTGATATTTATCTTTAAATTTAAGAAAAACCTTTTTTAGTCTTATTTTGGAAAACCCCTGTTTAATAAGTCTTCCAAAAAGTGATTTATGTCTATCAGCAAAATCTTTAAAATCAGTACAGTTTCTTGCGAAAGCAATTAGTCTTGAGACATAGACACCATAAGCAGGATTGATAGGAATATTACTATTTATATATGGATAATTTACTATATCAAAATTGAAATCATCTCTTTTATCATACACTTTTGATTTTAATATACCACCATCATTGAATAGGAGTAGATCTAAAAATGAGCATGTTATATTCGATTCAGTGGTTTCTTTTAGTTCCAGGTCACTTTTGCACATTTAACTTCCCATTTATTCATGCTCAATCCTGTGTCCCCAGAGAAGAATCAAGTACAATAAAGAAATATAAATGAGAGCATTCATGACCCCAGTATCATTTAATCGATGAATGATGTTTTTATTAATGCTGAAAGTAGGTTACTCCTTATGTTTTTTACCAGACACCAGAACAAGAGAGGGCAGTGCTAGCGAGCATTAAGGAAAGAGAGGCGGCACAACAGGTATGATGAAAAAAGTAAAATTCTATTTTGTAAGTCAAATGACTATCAAAACCTGGCATTTTGTTATTAACAAAGCATTGAACTTCCTTTAAAAATCTAATCAGAGTGTGATTACAAAATTGAAAAGGTGACAAAGGGTTACTTTTTACAGTCCAATGCAGGTACATTATACCTAATACTTCAAACATTGAAAACTCTATGTTGGCTACCAATGTTTCAATTTACACTTTCCTCAACATTATTTATTCAGTAATACAATAGTTTTGAACAAATTTAGGAATGTTGATTTAATGCTAAATGAATGTTTTAAAGTACAAATAAAGATACAGTTCTTAGTTGCTTCAAATACAGTTGCCTTCAGCGATGTTATTCATCAATAACTGCCGTGTTTATGTTGGATGCTTTCATCCAGTTCACACTGTAATATTTATATGCAATGTCTATATGAAAACACAGTTCTACTTATATACATGATGTTTTTAGTTTTTCATCCATGCTGTGTTCCATTCTTTTGCTTATTGGTCTCTTTTTATCAGTTTTTTTTTTATTTTACTGCCATGATAACTATGTTTGACCTTCTACCGATGTGAAATAAATCGACAAAATGTAAAGGTAATCTTGCAAAACTGGTTTAGTTCCAACGCAAACTATTTGCTTAAGAGCAGAACAATAGGTGTGCATCCCATGGTATTTCTTTATTGTGCATCATGGTTTCGTAGCTATAAAAGCTTTGGACTATCATTTCCTGGAAAAAACTTTTCTGCCAAATTAGCAAAAATTTAATGCTTCAATACTGAAATAACGTTTATTAGCATTCTTCCAAATTTGCCAATTTTCTCACTATGTATATTATGTGGAACTTGCTCAAAAGGTCTTGGGCGAATGTTGGGACATAACATTAATCCAAATCGTTTGAAAATACTCCATATGTAAATGCACACAATCATACTTTCAATTAATTGAAATTTTGTCATATATCCATCAGATATGTAACTATTAAAAAGATACTGAGATTGCAGTGGCGAACCTATGCTTTACAGACATTCAAACTTTTCGCCACAATTTTTGTCAAGGTGAAATATGATGTACGTTTTGTAGGAAAGTATAAGGTACCTTAAATGAACGAAGGTTGCTTTCATAAAGAGACAATTGACCACTTCTTCTTTAAATCTATTATTTAATTTTATATCAAACGTCTTTTCATCATCCAAGCATTTGCACATTTAACTTTCCTTTTATTCATGCTGAATCCCGTGTCCCCAGAGAAGAATCAGGTACAATTAAGTAATATAAATGTCAGCATTCATGACCCCAGTATCATTTAATCGATGAATGATGTTTTTATTAATGATGAAAATAGGTAACTCCTTATGTTTTTTACCAGAGTCCAGTACAACCATGGGCAGTGCTAGCTAGCATTAACAAAATGCAGGCTGCAAAGCAGGTACGATGAAAAAAGTAAAATTCTGTTTTGTAAGTCAAATGACTATCAAAACCTGGCATTTTGTTATTAACAAAGCATCTAGCTCCTTTTAAAAATCTAATCAGAGTGTGATTACAAGATTGAAAAGGTGACAAAGGCTTACTTTTTACAGTCCAATGCAGGTAGATTATACCTAATACTTCAAACATTGAAGATTCTATGATGGCTACCAATGTTTCAATTTACACTTCCCTCAACATTATTTACTCAGTAATACAATAGCTTTGAATAAAGTTAGGGATGCTGTTGATTTAATGCTAAATGAATGTTTAAAAATACAAATAAAAGTAGAGTTCTTAACTGCTTCTAATACATTTGCCTTCAGCGATGTTATTCATCAGAAACTGCCATGTTTATATGGGATACTTTCATCCAGTTCATGCTGTATTATATATGTGCAATGTCTATATGAAAACACAGGTCTGCTTATATACATGTTGTTTCCAGTTTTTCATTCCTGTTGTATTCCATTCTTTTGTTTGTTGGTCTCTTTTTATCATATATATATATTATTAATTTGTTTGCCATGATTACTATGTTTAACCTTCTACTCATGTGAAATTAAGGATATATATCAGGTTACAATGGGTTAAACCATCATTTTTGCTATTTTCACACATGTTATGCACTTTTCCTTTAAGTTTTGTATGCTGGAATCAGATTTCAGGTTGTGTAAAGGAAAATTGTGAATTTTGGCAAAAGTATTGGGCCTGGTTCTCACTGTTTGGTGTGGCTTCGGCTGGGGACTAGCTAAGCTTCTAAGCTCCACCCTGCAGGAATCCAACAGGGGCCTCATTTACATACAGCAGGTGTGAGCGCTTCTGCGCACGCTCCGCACAAGCAGACTACGATCAGCTGGGCAGGCAAACCGCATTATCGCTTTGTGTACAACTCTCGTTTGAACATATCCATATAAACTCAGACTTCCATCCTCTTGTTGCTCCAATACTTGTTCTTTCGCTCAGTTTCAGAGTTCCAACTTTACAAGTTGCACACACAGCAGCGGCATCAATACAAGCCTGCAACTGAGAACAGTCCCATAATCGGTATCCCTCTGGCTGTTCATTCACATCTCCTTGTTCACAACAATCTGTAGATCTAGCCTCGTGGACCACAAAGTCTCCGAGTTTCTGGGCACTAGCACTGCAGAAGCGTTTGTCCAGACCGGGTTGGCTTGTGGATGTTGTGGTGTTCACCGAATCAGTATCCGTGACCTTGGCCGCGACTTCGTTCTACCCTGACCATGCAATGCCAGACTCGCCCGGGGTCTCCCTGAGGCTCACGTCGGGTTGCAGGGTCGTCTCCACTGGAGGGAACTGATTGTAGTATGATCCTAGATCAGACGCTTTGAGTTCACTTGCAACTGACGCGGGCATCGGTCTGCCCCTAGGTTTTTTCTTTCTCGGCATCTTTGCAATAGCACTTTCTAATCACACAAATGTAAGCAACGATCCTGTGAACTTGATAGAAACTTTCTGAACTGAGACTGAAGTTCCGATTTACTGACACCTATACTGGGCCCCACGCCAGACGGCAAACATCGTAGAACCCGGTTGCCCCGTAACCACCTGTCAGTCATTTGTCGGCCAATCAGGTTAAACTTGAGAAACCCCAACATGGAATCCAAAGTGACAGATGAGCATGATTATAACATTTTTGGATGTAAAACCTCTAAAATAAAGCATTCTTTGAAGTTTGATGCTCCAAACTTGTCCATTTACTCAACAGGTAGGAGTGCGTAACAGAATACCAAGGTGTCATTGCGATCAAAGGCCCAAAGAATAGCCTAAGTCCTATTGAAGTCGGCATTTGCTTTTAAAGCGTTTTTCTCAGCATCATTCCTGGCCTTTGTTTCTCAACTTCTTGTGAAATCAACTTCGTCAGTTTTGCTCATAAAGACCTGGGGTTTGTGGCAAACTGTTCACAAGAATGTAATCTTTAAAAACGTGTCTCAGATTTTTTCTATGTTGAGTGGTTTTCCCTCCACAGCGAGCCAAAAGTCAAAACCTTTGATGTAAGAATGGAATGTCATCTTTTCAACTTTGAACGGGAGTATCTCCACAATAGCGCAAACAATGACAAAAATGAGACACGTTTGTGTAGAAAATCATGTCTGCTAGCTTTTGCAACAGAAATGCACATGCTCAAGCTCAAAATAAAAAAGTAGATTTAATAATTGTGTGATTTTTTTATGATCACTTTACCTGATTGTTGTGTCAACACAGAAGAATTTGTAAAAATGAAAATGCTATCAACTTATTCCCAGATTTATTAGCTTTCAGGAAATATATAGTTTATGGTACTTTTAACGTATTTTCAGACTTTTATTAAGTCATTTGTAAGACTCACGCGTAACCTGATATATACCCTTAACAAAATGTAAAGGTAATCTTGCAACACTGCCTTACTTCCAAACAAACTATTTGCTTAAGATCAGAACAAATTGTGTGCATCCCATGGTATATCCTTATTGTGTATTATGGTTGTATAGCTATAAAAGCTTTAGACTATCATGTGCTGGGAAACATCTTTCTGCCAAATTCGGAAAATATAATGCTTTCATACTGAAATTACCTTGATAAGCATGCTTCCAAGTGTGACAACTTTCACTCTATGTGTATTGTGTGGAACTTGCTCAAAATGTCTTGGGCGATTGTTGAAACATACTATCAGTCCATATTGTTTGAAAATACTCCATATGTAAATGCCCACACTTACACTTTCAAGTAATTTACATTTTGTCGTATATCCATCAGATGTGTAACTATTAAAAATATACTTAGATTGAAATGGTAAACCTATGCTTTACAGACATTCAAACCTTTTTAAGTATGTTTGTTTCAATCCTGCTAAAAAGTTACTTCCTTTGATTTGCAGAAAATGCTAGAAACCATTATCGAAACCGTCAATAAAATACAGGTAAGAATAGCTGCACAACAGGTAAGTTTAAAAAAGTAATATTCTGTTTTGTAAGTCAAATGACTATCAAAACCTGGCATTTTTTCATTAACAAAGCATTGAACTTCATTTTTTAATCTGATCAGAGTGTGATTGCAAGATTGAAATAGTAACAAAGGGCTACTTTTTACAGTCCAATACAGGTAAATTATACCTAATACTTCAAACGTCTTTTCATCATCCAAGCATTTGCACATTTAACTTCCCATTTATTCATGCTGAATCCCGTGTCCCCAGAGAAGAATCAAGTACAATAAAGAAATATAAATGAGAGCACTCATGACCCCAGTATCATTTAATCGATGAATGATGTTTTTATTAATGCTGAAAGTAGGTTACTCCTTATGTTTTTTACCAGACATCAGAACAAGAGAGGGCAGTGCTAGCTACCATTAAGGAAAGGGAGGCTGCACAACAGGTATGATGAAAAAAGTAATATGCTATTTTGTAAGTCAAATGACTATCAAAACCTGGCATTTTGTTATTAACAAAGCATTGAACTTCCTTTAAAAAAATCTAATCAGAGTGTGATTACAAAATTGAAAAGGTGACAAAGGGTTACTATTTACAGTCCAATGCAGGTACATTATACCTAATACTTCAAACATTGAAAACTCTATGTTGGCTACCAATTTTTCAATTTACACTTTCCTCAACATTATTTACTCAGTAATACAATAGTTTTGAACAAATTTAGGAATGTTGTTGATTTAATGCTAAATGAATGTTTTAAAATACAAATCAAAATACAGTGCATAGTTGCTTCAAATACAGTTGCCTTCAGCGATGTTATTCATCAAAAACTGCCGTGTTTATGTTGGATGCTTTCATCCAGTTCACACTGTAATATTTATGTGCAATGTCTATATGAAAACACAGTTCTACTTATATACATGATGTTTTCAGTTTTTCATCCATGTTGTGTTCCATTCTTTTGCTTATTGGTCTCTTCTTGTCAGCTTTTTTTAAAAAATTTGGTTCCATGATAACTATGTTTAAACTTCTGCCGATGTGAAATAAATCGACAAAATGTAAAAGTAATCTTGAAAAACTGGTTTAGTTCCAAGGCAAACTATTTGCTCAAGATCAAAACAATAGGTGTGCATCCCATGGTATTTCCTTATTGTGCATCATGGTTTAGTAGCTATAAAAGCTTTAGACTATCATTTCCTGGAAAAAAAACCTTTCTGCCAAATTAGCAAAATATAATGCTTCAATGCTGAAATTACCTAATTAGCATACTTCTAAATTTGCCAGTTTTCTCACTATGTGTATTATGTGGAATTGCTCAAAAGGTCTTGGGCGAATGTTGGGACATAACATTAACCCAAATCGTTTGAAAATACTCCATATGTAAATGCCCACAACCATACTTTCAATTAATTGAAATGTTGTCATATATCAATCAGATATGTAACTATTAAAAAGATACTGAGATTGCAATGGCGAACCTATGCTTTACAGACATTCAAACTTTTCACCACAGTTTTGGTCAAGGTGAAATATGATGTAAGTTTTGTAGGAAAGTATAAGGTACCATTAAATGAATGAAGGTTGCTTTCATAATGAGACACGTGACCACTTCTTCTTTAAATCTATTATTTAATTTTATATCAAACGTCTTTTCATCATCCAAGCATTTGCACATTTAACTTCCCATTTATTCATGCTCAACCCCGTGTCCCCAGGGAAGAATCAGGTACAATAAAGTAATATAAATGACAGCATTCATGACCCCAGTATCATTTAATCGATGAATGATGTTTTTATTAATGATGAAAATAGGTTACTCCTTATGTTTTTTACCAGAGCCCAGTGCAACCATGGGCAGTGCTAGCTAGCATTAACGAAATGCAGGCCCCAAAGGAGTTATGATGAAAAAAGTAAAACTCTGGTTTGTAAGTCGAATGACTGTCAAAACCTGGCATTTTGTTATTAACAAAGCATTGAACTTCCTTTTAAAATTTAATCAGAGTGTGATTACAAGATTGAAAAGGTGACAAAGGATTACTTTTTACAGTCCAATGCAGGTAGATTATACCTAATACTTCAAGCATTGAAAACTCTATGTTGACTGCTTATGTTTCAATTTACAGCTCCCTCAACATTATTTACTCAGTTATACAATAGTTTTGAATAAACTTAGGGATGTGGTTGATTCAATGCTAAATGAATGTTTTAAATTACAAATGAAAGTAAAGTTCTTAGCTGCTTCTAATACAGTTGCGTCCAGTGATGTTTTTCATCAGAAACTGTCAAGTTAATGTAGGATGCTTTCATCCAGTTCACTCTGTATTATATATGAGCAATGTCTATTTGAAAACACAGGTCTTCTTATATACATGACGTTTCCAGTTTTTCATTCCTGTTGTATTCCATTCTTTTGTTTGTTGGTCTCATTTTATCAGTTTTTTTTCTCTTAATTTTTTGACCATGATTACTATGTTTAACCTTCTACTCATTTGACATTAACAAAATGTAAAGGTAATCTTGCAATACTGCTTTACTTCCAAAGCAAACTATTTGCTTAAGATCACAACAAATGTGTGCATCCCATGGTATATTCTTATTGTGTATTATGGTTCTATAACTATAAAAGCCTTAGACTGTCATGTCCTGGAAAACATCTTCTTGCCAAATTCGGAAAATATAATGCTTTCATACTGAAATTAGCTTGATAAGCATGCTTCCAAATGTGACAACTTTCACTCTATGTGTATTGTATGGAACTTGCTCAAAATGTCTTGGGCGATTGTTGAAACATACTATCAATCCAAATTGTTCCAAAATACTCCATATATAAATGCCCACACTTATACTTTCAAGTAATTTACATTTTGTCGTATATCCATCAGATGTGTAACTATTAAAAATATACTTAGACTGAAATGGTAAACCTATGCTTTACAGACATTCAAACTTTATAAGGATATTTGTTTTTATTTCTGCTAGAAAAGGTACTTCCTTTGATTTGCAGCGAATCGTAGAATTGCAAGAGGAACAGCTAAATATAATGCAGGAAAGAATAGCTGCACAACAGGTAAGTTGAAAAAGGAAATTCTGTTTTTCTAGTCGTATGACTATCAACACCTGGCATTTTGTCATTAACAAAGCATTGAACTTCCTTTTCAACTCTGGTCAGAGTGTGACTACAAGATAGAAATAGTGACAAAGGGTTACTTTTTAAAGTCCAATACAGGTAAATTAAACCTAATACTTCAAACATTGAAAACTCTATGTTGACTGCTAATGTTTCAATTTACAGCTCCCTCAACATTATTTACTCAGTTATACAATAGTTTTGAATAAAGTTAGGGATATGGTTGATTTAATGCTAAATGAATGTTCTAAATTACAAATGAAAGTAAAGTTCTTAGCTGCTTCTAATACAGTTGCCTTCAGTGGAGTTTTTCATCAGAAACTGTCGTGTTTATGTTGGATGCTTTCATCCAGTTCACGCTGTATTATATATGCGCAATGTCTATATGAAAACATAGTTCTACTTATATACATGATGTTTTCAGTTTTTCATCCATGTTGTGTTCCATTCGTTTGTTTATTGGGCTCTTTTTATCAGCTTTTTTTTTTTTAATTTGGTTTCCATGATAACTATGTTTAACCTTCTACCGATGTTAAATTAAATGGACAAAATGTAAAAGTATACTGGCAAAACTGGTTTAGTTCCAACGCAAACTATTTGCTTAAGATCAGAACAATAGGTGTGCATCCCATGGTATTACCTTATTGTGCATTATGGTTTCGTAGCTATAAAAGCTTTAGACTATCATGTCCTGGAAAAAAACCTTTTGCCAAATTAGCAAAATATAATGCTTTAATGCTGAAATTACCTTTATTAGAATACTTCTAAATTTGCCAATTTTCTCACTATGTGTATTATGTGGAACTTGCTCAAAAGGTCTTGGGCGATTGTTGAAACATACTATCAATCCAAATCGTTTGAAAATACTCCATATGTAAATGCCCAGATTCATACTTTCAATTAATTGAAATTTTGTCATATATCCATCAGATATGTAACTATTAAAAAGATACTGAGATTGCAATGGCGAACCTATGCTTTACAGACATTTAAACTTTTCGCCACAATTTTTGTCAAGGTGAAATATGATGTACGTTTTGTAGGAAAGTATAAGGTACCATTAAATGAATGAAGATTGCTTTTATAATGAGACACTTGACCACTTCTTCTTTAAATCTATTATTTAATTAAATATCAAACGTCTTTTCATCATCCAAGAATTTGCACATTTAACTTCCCATTTATTCATGCTCAATCCCGTGTCCCCAGAGAAGAATCAAGTACAATAAAGAAATATAAATGAGAGCACTCATGACCCCAGTATCATTTAATCGATGAATGATGTTTTAATTAGTGCTGAAAGTAGGTTACTCCTTATGTTTTTTACCAGACACTAGAACAAGAGAGCGCAGTGCTGGCTAGCATTATGGAAGGAAAGACTGCACAACAGGTATGATGAAAAAAGTAAAATTCTATTTTGTAAGTCAAATGACTATCAAAACCTGGCATTTTGTCATTAGCAAAGCATTGAACTTCCTTTATAAATCTAATCAGATTGTGATTACAAGATTGAAATGGTGACAAAGGGTAACTTTTTACAGTCCAATGCAGGTACATTATACCGAATACTTCAAACATTGAAAACTCTATGTTGGTACCTATTTTTCAATTTACACTTTCCTCAACATTATTTACTCAGTGATACAATAGTTTTGAACAAAGCTAGGGATGTTGTTGATTTAGTGCTAAATGAATGTTTTAAAATACATATAAAAATACAGTTCTTAGCTGCTTCAAATACAGTTGCTTTCAGCGATGTTATTCATCAAAAACTGCCACGTTTATGTTGGATGCGTTCACCCAGTTCACACTGTAATATTTATGTGCAATGTCTATAAGAAAACACAGTTTACTTATATACATGATGTTTTCAGTTTTTCATCCATGTTGTGTTCCAATCTTTTGTTTATTGGTCTCTTTTTATCAGTTTTTTTTGGTTTTAATTTGGTTCCCATGTTAATTATGTTTAACCTTCTACCGATGTGAAATAAATCAACAAAATGTAAAAATAATCTTGCAAAACTGGTTTAGTTCCAACGGAAACTATATGCTTAAGATCAGAACAATAGGTGTGCATCCCATGGTATTTCCTTATTGTGCATCATGTTTCGTAGCTATAAAAGCTTAAGACTATCATGTCCTGGAAAAAACCTTTCTGCCAAATTAGCAAAATAAATTGCTTCAATGCTGAAATTACCTTTATAAGCATACTTCTAAATTTGCCAATTTTCTCGCTATGTGTATTATGTGGAACTTGCTCAAAAGGTCTTGGGCGAATGTTGGGACATAACATCAATCCAAACCGTTTAAAAATACTCGATATGTAAATGCACTCAATCATACTTTCAACTCATTGAAATTTTGTCATATATCCATCATATATGTAACTATTAAAAAGATACTGAGATTGCAATGGCGAACCTATGCTTTACAGACATTCAAACTTTTCACCACAATTTTTGTCAAGATGAAATATGCTGTAAGTTTTGTAGGAAAGTATAAGGTACCATTAACTGAATGAAGGTTGTTTTCATAATGAGACACTTGACCACTTCTTCTTAAAATCTATTATTTAATTATATATCAAACGTCTTTTCATCATCCAAGCATTTGCACGTTTAACTTCCCATTTATTCATGCTCAACCCTGTGTCCCCAGGGAAGAATTGGGTACAATAAAGTAGTAATAATGTCAGCATTCATGACCCCAGTATCATTTAATCGATGAATGATGTTTTTATTAATGATGAAAATAGGTTACTCCTTATGTTTTTTACCAGAGCCCAGTGCAACCATGGGCAGTGCTAGCTAGCATTAACGAAATGCAGGCCCCAAAGGAGTTATGATGAAAAAAGTAAAACTCTGGTTTGTAAGTCGAATGACTGTCAAAACCTGGCATTTTGTTATTAACAAAGCATTGAACTTCCTTTTAAAATTTAATCAGAGTGTGATTACAAGATTGAAAAGGTGACAAAGGATTACTTTTTACAGTCCAATGCAGGTAGATTATACCTAATACTTCAAGCATTGAAAACTCTATGTTGACTGCTTATGTTTCAATTTACAGCTCCCTCAACATTATTTACTCAGTTATACAATAGTTTTGAATAAACTTAGGGATGTGGTTGATTCAATGCTAAATGAATGTTTTAAATTACAAATGAAAGTAAAGTTCTTAGCTGCTTCTAATACAGTTGCGTCCAGTGATGTTTTTCATCAGAAACTGTCAAGTTAATGTAGGATGCTTTCATCCAGTTCACTCTGTATTATATATGAGCAATGTCTATTTGAAAACACAGGTCTTCTTATATACATGACGTTTCCAGTTTTTCATTCCTGTTGTATTCCATTCTTTTGTTTGTTGGTCTCATTTTATCAGTTTTTTTTCTCTTAATTTTTTGACCATGATTACTATGTTTAACCTTCTACTCATTTGACATTAACAAAATGTAAAGGTAATCTTGCAATACTGCTTTACTTCCAAAGCAAACTATTTGCTTAAGATCACAACAAATGTGTGCATCCCATGGTATATTCTTATTGTGTATTATGGTTCTATAACTATAAAAGCCTTAGACTGTCATGTCCTGGAAAACATCTTCTTGCCAAATTCGGAAAATATAATGCTTTCATACTGAAATTAGCTTGATAAGCATGCTTCCAAATGTGACAACTTTCACTCTATGTGTATTGTATGGAACTTGCTCAAAATGTCTTGGGCGATTGTTGAAACATACTATCAATCCAAATTGTTCCAAAATACTCCATATATAAATGCCCACACTTATACTTTCAAGTAATTTACATTTTGTCGTATATCCATCAGATGTGTAACTATTAAAAATATACTTAGACTGAAATGGTAAACCTATGCTTTACAGACATTCAAACTTTATAAGGATATTTGTTTTTATTTCTGCTAGAAAAGGTACTTCCTTTGATTTGCAGCGAATCGTAGAATTGCAAGAGGAACAGCTAAATATAATGCAGGAAAGAATAGCTGCACAACAGGTAAGTTGAAAAAGGAAATTCTGTTTTTCTAGTCGTATGACTATCAACACCTGGCATTTTGTCATTAACAAAGCATTGAACTTCCTTTTCAACTCTGGTCAGAGTGTGACTACAAGATAGAAATAGTGACAAAGGGTTACTTTTTAAAGTCCAATACAGGTAAATTAAACCTAATACTTCAAACATTGAAAACTCTATGTTGACTGCTAATGTTTCAATTTACAGCTCCCTCAACATTATTTACTCAGTTATACAATAGTTTTGAATAAAGTTAGGGATATGGTTGATTTAATGCTAAATGAATGTTCTAAATTACAAATGAAAGTAAAGTTCTTAGCTGCTTCTAATACAGTTGCCTTCAGTGGAGTTTTTCATCAGAAACTGTCGTGTTTATGTTGGATGCTTTCATCCAGTTCACGCTGTATTATATATGCGCAATGTCTATATGAAAACATAGTTCTACTTATATACATGATGTTTTCAGTTTTTCATCCATGTTGTGTTCCATTCGTTTGTTTATTGGGCTCTTTTTATCAGCTTTTTTTTTTTTAATTTGGTTTCCATGATAACTATGTTTAACCTTCTACCGATGTTAAATTAAATGGACAAAATGTAAAAGTATACTGGCAAAACTGGTTTAGTTCCAACGCAAACTATTTGCTTAAGATCAGAACAATAGGTGTGCATCCCATGGTATTACCTTATTGTGCATTATGGTTTCGTAGCTATAAAAGCTTTAGACTATCATGTCCTGGAAAAAAACCTTTTGCCAAATTAGCAAAATATAATGCTTTAATGCTGAAATTACCTTTATTAGAATACTTCTAAATTTGCCAATTTTCTCACTATGTGTATTATGTGGAACTTGCTCAAAAGGTCTTGGGCGATTGTTGAAACATACTATCAATCCAAATCGTTTGAAAATACTCCATATGTAAATGCCCAGATTCATACTTTCAATTAATTGAAATTTTGTCATATATCCATCAGATATGTAACTATTAAAAAGATACTGAGATTGCAATGGCGAACCTATGCTTTACAGACATTTAAACTTTTCGCCACAATTTTTGTCAAGGTGAAATATGATGTACGTTTTGTAGGAAAGTATAAGGTACCATTAAATGAATGAAGATTGCTTTTATAATGAGACACTTGACCACTTCTTCTTTAAATCTATTATTTAATTAAATATCAAACGTCTTTTCATCATCCAAGAATTTGCACATTTAACTTCCCATTTATTCATGCTCAATCCCGTGTCCCCAGAGAAGAATCAAGTACAATAAAGAAATATAAATGAGAGCACTCATGACCCCAGTATCATTTAATCGATGAATGATGTTTTAATTAGTGCTGAAAGTAGGTTACTCCTTATGTTTTTTACCAGACACTAGAACAAGAGAGCGCAGTGCTGGCTAGCATTATGGAAGGAAAGACTGCACAACAGGTATGATGAAAAAAGTAAAATTCTATTTTGTAAGTCAAATGACTATCAAAACCTGGCATTTTGTCATTAGCAAAGCATTGAACTTCCTTTATAAATCTAATCAGATTGTGATTACAAGATTGAAATGGTGACAAAGGGTAACTTTTTACAGTCCAATGCAGGTACATTATACCGAATACTTCAAACATTGAAAACTCTATGTTGGTACCTATTTTTCAATTTACACTTTCCTCAACATTATTTACTCAGTGATACAATAGTTTTGAACAAAGCTAGGGATGTTGTTGATTTAGTGCTAAATGAATGTTTTAAAATACATATAAAAATACAGTTCTTAGCTGCTTCAAATACAGTTGCTTTCAGCGATGTTATTCATCAAAAACTGCCACGTTTATGTTGGATGCGTTCACCCAGTTCACACTGTAATATTTATGTGCAATGTCTATAAGAAAACACAGTTTACTTATATACATGATTTTTTCAGTTTTTCATCCATGTTGTGTTCCAATCTTTTGTTTATTGGTCTCTTTTTATCAGTTTTTTTTTGTTTTAATTTGGTTCCCATGTTAATTATGTTTAACCTTCTACCGATGTGAAATAAATCAACAAAATGTAAAAATAATCTTGCAAAACTGGTTTAGTTCCAACGGAAACTATATGCTTAAGATCAGAACAATAGGTGTGCATCCCATGGTATTTCCTTATTGTGCATCATGTTTCGTAGCTATAAAAGCTTAAGACTATCATGTCCTGGAAAAAACCTTTCTGCCAAATTAGCAAAATAAATTGCTTCAATGCTGAAATTACCTTTATAAGCATACTTCTAAATTTGCCAATTTTCTCGCTATGTGTATTATGTGGAACTTGCTCAAAAGGTCTTGGGCGAATGTTGGGACATAACATCAATCCAAACCGTTTAAAAATACTCGATATGTAAATGCACTCAATCATACTTTCAACTCATTGAAATTTTGTCATATATCCATCATATATGTAACTATTAAAAAGATACTGAGATTGCAATGGCGAACCTATGCTTTACAGACATTCAAACTTTTCACCACAATTTTTGTCAAGATGAAATATGCTGTAAGTTTTGTAGGAAAGTATAAGGTACCATTAACTGAATGAAGGTTGTTTTCATAATGAGACACTTGACCACTTCTTCTTAAAATCTATTATTTAATTATATATCAAACGTCTTTTCATCATCCAAGCATTTGCACGTTTAACTTCCCATTTATTCATGCTCAACCCTGTGTCCCCAGGGAAGAATTGGGTACAATAAAGTAGTAATAATGTCAGCATTCATGACCCCAGTATCATTTAATCGATGAATGATGTTTTTATTAATGATGAAAATAGGTTACTCCTTATGTTTTTTACCAGAGCCCAGTGCAACCATGGGCAGTGCTAGCTAGCATTAACGAAATGCAGGCCCCAAAGGAGTTATGATGAAAAAAGTAAAACTCTGGTTTGTAAGTCGAATGACTGTCAAAACCTGGCATTTTGTTATTAACAAAGCATTGAACTTCCTTTTAAAATTTAATCAGAGTGTGATTACAAGATTGAAAAGGTGACAAAGGATTACTTTTTACAGTCCAATGCAGGTAGATTATACCTAATACTTCAAGCATTGAAAACTCTATGTTGACTGCTTATGTTTCAATTTACAGCTCCCTCAACATTATTTACTCAGTTATACAATAGTTTTGAATAAACTTAGGGATGTGGTTGATTCAATGCTAAATGAATGTTTTAAATTACAAATGAAAGTAAAGTTCTTAGCTGCTTCTAATACAGTTGCGTCCAGTGATGTTTTTCATCAGAAACTGTCAAGTTAATGTAGGATGCTTTCATCCAGTTCACTCTGTATTATATATGAGCAATGTCTATTTGAAAACACAGGTCTTCTTATATACATGACGTTTCCAGTTTTTCATTCCTGTTGTATTCCATTCTTTTGTTTGTTGGTCTCATTTTATCAGTTTTTTTTCTCTTAATTTTTTGACCATGATTACTATGTTTAACCTTCTACTCATTTGACATTAACAAAATGTAAAGGTAATCTTGCAATACTGCTTTACTTCCAAAGCAAACTATTTGCTTAAGATCACAACAAATGTGTGCATCCCATGGTATATTCTTATTGTGTATTATGGTTCTATAACTATAAAAGCCTTAGACTGTCATGTCCTGGAAAACATCTTCTTGCCAAATTCGGAAAATATAATGCTTTCATACTGAAATTAGCTTGATAAGCATGCTTCCAAATGTGACAACTTTCACTCTATGTGTATTGTATGGAACTTGCTCAAAATGTCTTGGGCGATTGTTGAAACATACTATCAATCCAAATCGTTTGAAAATACTCCCTATGTAAATGCCCAGATTCATACTTTCAATTAATTGAAATTTTGTCATATATCCATCAGATATGTAACTATTAAAAAGATACTGAGATTGCAATGGCGAACCTATGCTTTACAGACATTTAAACTTTTCGCCACAATTTTTGTCAAGGTGAAATATGATGTACGTTTTGTAGGAAAGTATAAGGTACCATTAAATGAATGAAGATTGCTTTTATAATGAGACACTTGACCACTTCTTCTTTAAATCTATTATTTAATTAAATATCAAACGTCTTTTCATCATCCAAGAATTTGCACATTTAACTTCCCATTTATTCATGCTCAATCCCGTGTCCCCAGAGAAGAATCAAGTACAATAAAGAAATATAAATGAGAGCACTCATGACCCCAGTATCATTTAATCGATGAATGATGTTTTAATTAGTGCTGAAAGTAGGTTACTCCTTATGTTTTTTACCAGACACTAGAACAAGAGAACGCAGTGCTAGCTAGCATTATGGAAGGAAAGACTGCACAACAGGTATGATGAAAAAAGTAAAATTCTATTTTGTAAGTCAAATGACTATCAAAACCTGGCATTTTGTCATTAGCAAAGCATTGAACTTCCTTTATAAATCTAATCAGAGTGTGATTACAAGATTGAAATGGTGACAAGGGTAACTTTTTACAGTCCAATGGAGGTACATTATACCTAATACTTCAAACATTGAAAACTCTATGTTGGTACCTATTTTTCAATTTACACTTTCCTCAACATTATTTACTCAGTGATACAATAGTTTTGAACAAAGCTAGGGATGTTGTTGATTTAGTGCTAAATGAATGTTTTAAAATACAAATAAAAATACAGTTCTTAGCTGCTTCAAATACAGTTGCCTTCAGCGATGTTATTCATCAAAAACTGCCACGTTTATGTTGGATGCGTTCACCCAGTTCACACTGTAATATTTATGTGCAATGTCTATAAGAAAACACAGTTTACTTATATACATGATGTTTTCAGTTTTTCATCCATGTTGTGTTCCAATCTTTTGTTTATTGGTCTCTTTTTATCAGTTTTTTTTGGTTTTAATTTGGTTCCCATGTTAATTATGTTTAACCTTCTACCGATGTGAAATAAATCGACAAAATGTAAAAATAATCTTGCAAAACTGGTTTAGTTCCAACGGAAACTATATGCTTAAGATCAGAACAATAGGTGTGCATCCCATGGTATTACCTTATTGTGCATTATGGTTTCGTAGCTATAAAAGCTTTAGACTATCATGTCCTGGAAAAAAACCTTTTGCCAAATTAGCAAAATATAATGCTTTAATGCTGAAATTACCTTTATTAGAATACTTCTAAATTTGCCAATTTTCTCACTATGTGTATTATGTGGAACTTGCTCAAAAGGTCTTGGGCGATTGTTGAAACATACTATCAATCCAAATCGTTTGAAAATACTCCATATGTAAATGCCCAGATTCATACTTTCAATTAATTGAAATTTTGTCATATATCCATCAGATATGTAACTATTAAAAAGATACTGAGATTGCAATGGCGAACCTATGCTTTACAGACATTTAAAGTTTTCGCCACAATTTTTGTCAAGGTGAAATATGATGTACGTTTTGTAGGAAAGTATAAGGTACCATTAAATGAATGAAGATTGCTTTTATAATGAGACACTTGACCACTTCTTCTTTAAATCTATTATTTAATTAAATATCAAACGTCTTTTCATCATCCAAGAATTTGCACATTTAACTTCCCATTTATTCATGCTCAATCCCGTGTCCCCAGAGAAGAATCAAGTACAATAAAGAAATATAAATGAGAGCACTCATGACCCCAGTATCATTTAATCGATGAATGATGTTTTAATTAGTGCTGAAAGTAGGTTACTCCTTATGTTTTTTACCAGACACTAGAACAAGAGAACGCAGTGCTAGCTAGCATTATGGAAGGAAAGACTGCACAACAGGTATGATGAAAAAAGTAAAATTCTATTTTGTAAGTCAAATGACTATCAAAACCTGGCATTTTGTCATTAGCAAAGCATTGAACTTCCTTTATAAATCTAATCAGGGTGTGATTACAAGATTGAAATGGTGACAAGGGTAACTTTTTAAAGTCCAATGGAGGTACATTATACCTAATACTTCAAACATTGAAAACTCTATGTTGGTACCTATTTTTCAATTTACATTTTCCTCAACATTATTTACTCAGTGATACAATAGTTTTGAACAAAGCTAGGGATGTTGTTGATTTAGTGCTAAATGAATGTTTTAAAATACAAATAAAAATACAGTTCTTAGCTGCTTCAAATACAGTTGCCTTCAGCGATGTTATTCATCAAAAACTGCCACGTTTATGTTGGATGCGTTCACCCAGTTCACACTGTAATATTTATGTGCAATGTCTATAAGAAAACACAGTTTACTTATATACATGATGTTTTCAGTTTTTCATCCATGTTGTGTTCCAATCTTTTGTTTATTGGTCTCTTTTTATCAGTTTTTTTAGGTTTTAATTTGGTTCCCATGTTAATTATGTTTAACCTTCTACCGATGTGAAATAAATCGACAAAATGTAAAAATAATCTTGCAAAACTGGTTTAGTTCCAACGGAAACTATATGCTTAAGATCAGAACAATAGGTGTGCATCCCATGGTATTACCTTATTGTGCATTATGGTTTCGTAGCTATAAAAGCTTTAGACTATCATGTCCTGGAAAAAAACCTTTTGCCAAATTAGCAAAATATAATGCTTTAATGCTGAAATTACCTTTATTAGAATACTTCTAAATTTGCCAATTTTCTCACTATGTGTATTATGTGGAACTTGCTCAAAAGGTCTTGGGCGATTGTTGAAACATACTATCAATCCAAATCGTTTGAAAATACTCCATATGTAAATGCCCAGATTCATACTTTCAATTAATTGAAATTTTGTCATATATCCATCAGATATGTAACTATTAAAAAGATACTGAGATTGCAATGGCGAACCTATGCTTTACAGACATTTAAACTTTTCGCCACAATTTTTGTCAAGGTGAAATATGATGTACGTTTTGTAGGAAAGTATAAGGTACCATTAAATGAATGAAGATTGCTTTTATAATGAGACACTTGACCACTTCTTCTTTAAATCTATTATTTAATTAAATATCAAACGTCTTTTCATCATCCAAGAATTTGCACATTTAACTTCCCATTTATTCATGCTCAATCCCGTGTCCCCAGAGAAGAATCAAGTACAATAAAGAAATATAAATGAGAGCACTCATGACCCCAGTATCATTTAATCGATGAATGATGTTTTAATTAGTGCTGAAAGTAGGTTACTCCTTATGTTTTTTACCAGACACTAGAACAAGAGAACGCAGTGCTAGCTAGCATTATGGAAGGAAAGACTGCACAACAGGTATGATGAAAAAAGTAAAATTCTATTTTGTAAGTCAAATGACTATCAAAACCTGGCATTTTGTCATTAGCAAAGCATTGAACTTCCTTTATAAATCTAATCAGAGTGTGATTACAAGATTGAAATGGTGACAAGGGTAACTTTTTACAGTCCAATGGAGGTACATTATACCTAATACTTCAAACATTGAAAACTCTATGTTGGTACCTATTTTTCAATTTACACTTTCCTCAACATTATTTACTCAGTGATACAATAGTTTTGAACAAAGCTAGGGATGTTGTTGATTTAGTGCTAAATGAATGTTTTAAAATACAAATAAAAATACAGTTCTTAGCTGCTTCAAATACAGTTGCCTTCAGCGATGTTATTCATCAAAAACTGCCACGTTTATGTTGGATGCGTTCACCCAGTTCACACTGTAATATTTATGTGCAATGTCTATAAGAAAACACAGTTTACTTATATACATGATGTTTTCAGTTTTTCATCCATGTTGTGTTCCAATCTTTTGTTTATTGGTCTCTTTTTATCAGTTTTTTTTGGTTTTAATTTGGTTCCCATGTTAATTATGTTTAACCTTCTACCGATGTGAAATAAATCGACAAAATGTAAAAATAATCTTGCAAAACTGGTTTAGTTCCAACGGAAACTATATGCTTAAGATCAGAACAATAGGTGTGCATCCCATGGTATTACCTTATTGTGCATTATGGTTTCGTAGCTATAAAAGCTTTAGACTATCATGTCCTGGAAAAAAACCTTTTGCCAAATTAGCAAAATATAATGCTTTAATGCTGAAATTACCTTTATTAGAATACTTCTAAATTTGCCAATTTTCTCACTATGTGTATTATGTGGAACTTGCTCAAAAGGTCTTGGGCGATTGTTGAAACATACTATCAATCCAAATCGTTTGAAAATACTCCCTATGTAAATGCCCAGATTCATACTTTCAATTAATTGAAATTTTGTCATATATCCATCAGATATGTAACTATTAAAAAGATACTGAGATTGCAATGGCGAACCTATGCTTTACAGACATTTAAACTTTTCGCCACAATTTTTGTCAAGGTGAAATATGATGTACGTTTTGTAGGAAAGTATAAGGTACCATTAAATGAATGAAGATTGCTTTTATAATGAGACACTTGACCACTTCTTCTTTAAATCTATTATTTAATTAAATATCAAACGTCTTTTCATCATCCAAGAATTTGCACATTTAACTTCCCATTTATTCATGCTCAATCCCGTGTCCCCAGAGAAGAATCAAGTACAATAAAGAAATATAAATGAGAGCACTCATGACCCCAGTATCATTTAATCGATGAATGATGTTTTAATTAGTGCTGAAAGTAGGTTACTCCTTATGTTTTTTACCAGACACTAGAACAAGAGAACGCAGTGCTAGCTAGCATTATGGAAGGAAAGACTGCACAACAGGTATGATGAAAAAAGTAAAATTCTATTTTGTAAGTCAAATGACTATCAAAACCTGGCATTTTGTCATTAGCAAAGCATTGAACTTCCTTTATAAATCTAATCAGAGTGTGATTACAAGATTGAAATGGTGACAAGGGTAACTTTTTACAGTCCAATGGAGGTACATTATACCTAATACTTCAAACATTGAAAACTCTATGTTGGTACCTATTTTTCAATTTACACTTTCCTCAACATTATTTACTCAGTGATACAATAGTTTTGAACAAAGCTAGGGATGTTGTTGATTTAGTGCTAAATGAATGTTTTAAAATACAAATAAAAATACAGTTCTTAGCTGCTTCAAATACAGTTGCCTTCAGCGATGTTATTCATCAAAAACTGCCACGTTTATGTTGGATGCGTTCACCCAGTTCACACTGTAATATTTATGTGCAATGTCTATAAGAAAACACAGTTTACTTATATACATGATGTTTTCAGTTTTTCATCCATGTTGTGTTCCAATCTTTTGTTTATTGGTCTCTTTTTATCAGTTTTTTTTGGTTTTAATTTGGTTCCCATGTTAATTATGTTTAACCTTCTACCGATGTGAAATAAATCGACAAAATGTAAAAATAATCTTGCAAAACTGGTTTAGTTCCAACGGAAACTATATGCTTAAGATCAGAACAATAGGTGTGCATCCCATGGTATTACCTTATTGTGCATTATGGTTTCGTAGCTATAAAAGCTTTAGACTATCATGTCCTGGAAAAAAACCTTTTGCCAAATTAGCAAAATATAATGCTTTAATGCTGAAATTACCTTTATTAGAATACTTCTAAATTTGCCAATTTTCTCACTATGTGTATTATGTGGAACTTGCTCAAAAGGTCTTGGGCGATTGTTGAAACATACTATCAATCCAAATCGTTTGAAAATACTCCATATGTAAATGCCCAGATTCATACTTTCAATTAATTGAAATTTTGTCATATATCCATCAGATATGTAACTATTAAAAAGATACTGAGATTGCAATGGCGAACCTATGCTTTACAGACATTTAAACTTTTCGCCACAATTTTTGTCAAGGTGAAATATGATGTACGTTTTGTAGGAAAGTATAAGGTACCATTAAATGAATGAAGATTGCTTTTATAATGAGACACTTGACCACTTCTTCTTTAAATCTATTATTTAATTAAATATCAAACGTCTTTTCATCATCCAAGAATTTGCACATTTAACTTCCCATTTATTCATGCTCAATCCCGTGTCCCCAGAGAAGAATCAAGTACAATAAAGAAATATAAATGAGAGCACTCATGACCCCAGTATCATTTAATCGATGAATGATGTTTTAATTAGTGCTGAAAGTAGGTTACTCCTTATGTTTTTTACCAGACACTAGAACAAGAGAACGCAGTGCTAGCTAGCATTATGGAAGGAAAGACTGCACAACAGGTATGATGAAAAAAGTAAAATTCTATTTTGTAAGTCAAATGACTATCAAAACCTGGCATTTTGTCATTAGCAAAGCATTGAACTTCCTTTATAAATCTAATCAGAGTGTGATTACAAGATTGAAATGGTGACAAGGGTAACTTTTTACAGTCCAATGGAGGTACATTATACCTAATACTTCAAACATTGAAAACTCTATGTTGGTACCTATTTTTCAATTTACACTTTCCTCAACATTATTTACTCAGTGATACAATAGTTTTGAACAAAGCTAGGGATGTTGTTGATTTAGTGCTAAATGAATGTTTTAAAATACAAATAAAAATACAGTTCTTAGCTGCTTCAAATACAGTTGCCTTCAGCGATGTTATTCATCAAAAACTGCCACGTTTATGTTGGATGCGTTCACCCAGTTCACACTGTAATATTTATGTGCAATGTCTATAAGAAAACACAGTTTACTTATATACATGATGTTTTCAGTTTTTCATCCATGTTGTGTTCCAATCTTTTGTTTATTGGTCTCTTTTTATCAGTTTTTTTTGGTTTTAATTTGGTTCCCATGTTAATTATGTTTAACCTTCTACCGATGTGAAATAAATCGACAAAATGTAAAAATAATCTTGCAAAACTGGTTTAGTTCCAACGGAAACTATATGCTTAAGATCAGAACAATAGGTGTGCATCCCATGGTATTACCTTATTGTGCATTATGGTTTCGTAGCTATAAAAGCTTTAGACTATCATGTCCTGGAAAAAAACCTTTTGCCAAATTAGCAAAATATAATGCTTTAATGCTGAAATTACCTTTATTAGAATACTTCTAAATTTGCCAATTTTCTCACTATGTGTATTATGTGGAACTTGCTCAAAAGGTCTTGGGCGATTGTTGAAACATACTATCAATCCAAATCGTTTGAAAATACTCCATATGTAAATGCCCAGATTCATACTTTCAATTAATTGAAATTTTGTCATATATCCATCAGATATGTAACTATTAAAAAGATACTGAGATTGCAATGGCGAACCTATGCTTTACAGACATTTAAACTTTTCGCCACAATTTTTGTCAAGGTGAAATATGATGTACGTTTTGTAGGAAAGTATAAGGTACCATTAAATGAATGAAGATTGCTTTTATAATGAGACACTTGACCACTTCTTCTTTAAATCTATTATTTAATTAAATATCAAACGTCTTTTCATCATCCAAGAATTTGCACATTTAACTTCCCATTTATTCATGCTCAATCCCGTGTCCCCAGAGAAGAATCAAGTACAATAAAGAAATATAAATGAGAGCACTCATGACCCCAGTATCATTTAATCGATGAATGATGTTTTAATTAGTGCTGAAAGTAGGTTACTCCTTATGTTTTTTACCAGACACTAGAACAAGAGAACGCAGTGCTAGCTAGCATTATGGAAGGAAAGACTGCACAACAGGTATGATGAAAAAAGTAAAATTCTATTTTGTAAGTCAAATGACTATCAAAACCTGGCATTTTGTCATTAGCAAAGCATTGAACTTCCTTTATAAATCTAATCAGAGTGTGATTACAAGATTGAAATGGTGACAAGGGTAACTTTTTACAGTCCAATGGAGGTACATTATACCTAATACTTCAAACATTGAAAACTCTATGTTGGTACCTATTTTTCAATTTACACTTTCCTCAACATTATTTACTCAGTGATACAATAGTTTTGAACAAAGCTAGGGATGTTGTTGATTTAGTGCTAAATGAATGTTTTAAAATACAAATAAAAATACAGTTCTTAGCTGCTTCAAATACAGTTGCCTTCAGCGATGTTATTCATCAAAAACTGCCACGTTTATGTTGGATGCGTTCACCCAGTTCACACTGTAATATTTATGTGCAATGTCTATAAGAAAACACAGTTTACTTATATACATGATGTTTTCAGTTTTTCATCCATGTTGTGTTCCAATCTTTTGTTTATTGGTCTCTTTTTATCAGTTTTTTTTGGTTTTAATTTGGTTCCCATGTTAATTATGTTTAACCTTCTACCGATGTGAAATAAATCGACAAAATGTAAAAATAATCTTGCAAAACTGGTTTAGTTCCAACGGAAACTATATGCTTAAGATCAGAACAATAGGTGTGCATCCCATGGTATTACCTTATTGTGCATTATGGTTTCGTAGCTATAAAAGCTTTAGACTATCATGTCCTGGAAAAAAACCTTTTGCCAAATTAGCAAAATATAATGCTTTAATGCTGAAATTACCTTTATTAGAATACTTCTAAATTTGCCAATTTTCTCACTATGTGTATTATGTGGAACTTGCTCAAAAGGTCTTGGGCGATTGTTGAAACATACTATCAATCCAAATCGTTTGAAAATACTCCATATGTAAATGCCCAGATTCATACTTTCAATTAATTGAAATTTTGTCATATATCCATCAGATATGTAACTATTAAAAAGATACTGAGATTGCAATGGCGAACCTATGCTTTACAGACATTTAAACTTTTCGCCACAATTTTTGTCAAGGTGAAATATGATGTACGTTTTGTAGGAAAGTATAAGGTACCATTAAATGAATGAAGATTGCTTTTATAATGAGACACTTGACCACTTCTTCTTTAAATCTATTATTTAATTAAATATCAAACGTCTTTTCATCATCCAAGAATTTGCACATTTAACTTCCCATTTATTCATGCTCAATCCCGTGTCCCCAGAGAAGAATCAAGTACAATAAAGAAATATAAATGAGAGCACTCATGACCCCAGTATCATTTAATCGATGAATGATGTTTTAATTAGTGCTGAAAGTAGGTTACTCCTTATGTTTTTTACCAGACACTAGAACAAGAGAACGCAGTGCTAGCTAGCATTATGGAAGGAAAGACTGCACAACAGGTATGATGAAAAAAGTAAAATTCTATTTTGTAAGTCAAATGACTATCAAAACCTGGCATTTTGTCATTAGCAAAGCATTGAACTTCCTTTATAAATCTAATCAGAGTGTGATTACAAGATTGAAATGGTGACAAGGGTAACTTTTTACAGTCCAATGGAGGTACATTATACCTAATACTTCAAACATTGAAAACTCTATGTTGGTACCTATTTTTCAATTTACATTTTCCTCAACATTATTTACTCAGTGATACAATAGTTTTGAACAAAGCTAGGGATGTTGTTGATTTAGTGCTAAATGAATGTTTTAAAATACAAATAAAAATACAGTTCTTAGCTGCTTCAAATACAGTTGCCTTCAGCGATGTTATTCATCAAAAACTGCCACGTTTATGTTGGATGCGTTCACCCAGTTCACACTGTAATATTTATGTGCAATGTCTATAAGAAAACACAGTTTACTTATATACATGATGTTTTCAGTTTTTCATCCATGTTGTGTTCCAATCTTTTGTTTATTGGTCTCTTTTTATCAGTTTTTTTTGGTTTTAATTTGGTTCCCATGTTAATTATGTTTAACCTTCTACCGATGTGAAATAAATCGACAAAATGTAAAAATAATCTTGCAAAACTGGTTTAGTTCCAACGGAAACTATATGCTTAAGATCAGAACAATAGGTGTGCATCCCATGGTATTACCTTATTGTGCATTATGGTTTCGTAGCTATAAAAGCTTTAGACTTTCATGTCCTGGAAAAAAACCTTTTGCCAAATTAGCAAAATATAATGCTTTAATGCTGAAATTACCTTTATTAGAATACTTCTAAATTTGCCAATTTTCTCACTATGTGTATTATGTGGAACTTGCTCAAAAGGTCTTGGGCGATTGTTGAAACATACTATCAATCCAAATCGTTTGAAAATACTCCATATGTAAATGCCCAGATTCATACTTTCAATTAATTGAAATTTTGTCATATATCCATCAGATATGTAACTATTAAAAAGATACTGAGATTGCAATGGCGAACCTATGCTTTACAGACATTTAAACTTTTCGCCACAATTTTTGTCAAGGTGAAATATGATGTACGTTTTGTAGGAAAGTATAAGGTACCATTAAATGAATGAAGATTGCTTTTATAATGAGACACTTGACCACTTCTTCTTTAAATCTATTATTTAATTAAATATCAAACGTCTTTTCATCATCCAAGAATTTGCACATTTAACTTCCCATTTATTCATGCTCAATCCCGTGTCCCCAGAGAAGAATCAAGTACAATAAAGAAATATAAATGAGAGCACTCATGACCCCAGTATCATTTAATCGATGAATGATGTTTTAATTAGTGCTGAAAGTAGGTTACTCCTTATGTTTTTTACCAGACACTAGAACAAGAGAACGCAGTGCTAGCTAGCATTATGGAAGGAAAGACTGCACAACAGGTATGATGAAAAAAGTAAAATTCTATTTTGTAAGTCAAATGACTATCAAAACCTGGCATTTTGTCATTAGCAAAGCATTGAACTTCCTTTATAAATCTAATCAGAGTGTGATTACAAGATTGAAATGGTGACAAGGGTAACTTTTTACAGTCCAATGGAGGTACATTATACCTAATACTTCAAACATTGAAAACTCTATGTTGGTACCTATTTTTCAATTTACACTTTCCTCAACATTATTTACTCAGTGATACAATAGTTTTGAACAAAGCTAGGGATGTTGTTGATTTAGTGCTAAATGAATGTTTTAAAATACAAATAAAAATACAGTTCTTAGCTGCTTCAAATACAGTTGCCTTCAGCGATGTTATTCATCAAAAACTGCCACGTTTATGTTGGATGCGTTCACCCAGTTCACACTGTAATATTTATGTGCAATGTCTATAAGAAAACACAGTTTACTTATATACATGATGTTTTCAGTTTTTCATCCATGTTGTGTTCCAATCTTTTGTTTATTGGTCTCTTTTTATCAGTTTTTTTTGGTTTTAATTTGGTTCCCATGTTAATTATGTTTAACCTTCTACCGATGTGAAATAAATCGACAAAATGTAAAAATAATCTTGCAAAACTGGTTTAGTTCCAACGGAAACTATATGCTTAAGATCAGAACAATAGGTGTGCATCCCATGGTATTACCTTATTGTGCATTATGGTTTCGTAGCTATAAAAGCTTTAGACTATCATGTCCTGGAAAAAAACCTTTTGCCAAATTAGCAAAATATAATGCTTTAATGCTGAAATTACCTTTATTAGAATACTTCTAAATTTGCCAATTTTCTCACTATGTGTATTATGTGGAACTTGCTCAAAAGGTCTTGGGCGATTGTTGAAACATACTATCAATCCAAATCGTTTGAAAATACTCCATATGTAAATGCCCAGATTCATACTTTCAATTAATTGAAATTTTGTCATATATCCATCAGATATGTAACTATTAAAAAGATACTGAGATTGCAATGGCGAACCTATGCTTTACAGACATTTAAACTTTTCGCCACAATTTTTGTCAAGGTGAAATATGATGTACGTTTTGTAGGAAAGTATAAGGTACCATTAAATGAATGAAGATTGCTTTTATAATGAGACACTTGACCACTTCTTCTTTAAATCTATTATTTAATTAAATATCAAACGTCTTTTCATCATCCAAGAATTTGCACATTTAACTTCCCATTTATTCATGCTCAATCCCGTGTCCCCAGAGAAGAATCAAGTACAATAAAGAAATATAAATGAGAGCACTCATGACCCCAGTATCATTTAATCGATGAATGATGTTTTAATTAGTGCTGAAAGTAGGTTACTCCTTATGTTTTTTACCAGACACTAGAACAAGAGAACGCAGTGCTAGCTAGCATTATGGAAGGAAAGACTGCACAACAGGTATGATGAAAAAAGTAAAATTCTATTTTGTAAGTCAAATGACTATCAAAACCTGGCATTTTGTCATTAGCAAAGCATTGAACTTCCTTTATAAATCTAATCAGAGTGTGATTACAAGATTGAAATGGTGACAAGGGTAACTTTTTACAGTCCAATGGAGGTACATTATACCTAATACTTCAAACATTGAAAACTCTATGTTGGTACCTATTTTTCAATTTACACTTTCCTCAACATTATTTACTCAGTGATACAATAGTTTTGAACAAAGCTAGGGATGTTGTTGATTTAGTGCTAAATGAATGTTTTAAAATACAAATAAAAATACAGTTCTTAGCTGCTTCAAATACAGTTGCCTTCAGCGATGTTATTCATCAAAAACTGCCACGTTTATGTTGGATGCGTTCACCCAGTTCACACTGTAATATTTATGTGCAATGTCTATAAGAAAACACAGTTTACTTATATACATGATGTTTTCAGTTTTTCATCCATGTTGTGTTCCAATCTTTTGTTTATTGGTCTCTTTTTATCAGTTTTTTTTGGTTTTAATTTGGTTCCCATGTTAATTATGTTTAACCTTCTACCGATGTGAAATAAATCGACAAAATGTAAAAATAATCTTGCAAAACTGGTTTAGTTCCAACGGAAACTATATGCTTAAGATCAGAACAATAGGTGTGCATCCCATGGTATTACCTTATTGTGCATTATGGTTTCGTAGCTATAAAAGCTTTAGACTATCATGTCCTGGAAAAAAACCTTTTGCCAAATTAGCAAAATATAATGCTTTAATGCTGAAATTACCTTTATTAGAATACTTCTAAATTTGCCAATTTTCTCACTATGTGTATTATGTGGAACTTGCTCAAAAGGTCTTGGGCGATTGTTGAAACATACTATCAATCCAAATCGTTTGAAAATACTCCATATGTAAATGCCCAGATTCATACTTTCAATTAATTGAAATTTTGTCATATATCCATCAGATATGTAACTATTAAAAAGATACTGAGATTGCAATGGCGAACCTATGCTTTACAGACATTTAAACTTTTCGCCACAATTTTTGTCAAGGTGAAATATGATGTACGTTTTGTAGGAAAGTATAAGGTACCATTAAATGAATGAAGATTGCTTTTATAATGAGACACTTGACCACTTCTTCTTTAAATCTATTATTTAATTAAATATCAAACGTCTTTTCATCATCCAAGAATTTGCACATTTAACTTCCCATTTATTCATGCTCAATCCCGTGTCCCCAGAGAAGAATCAAGTACAATAAAGAAATATAAATGAGAGCACTCATGACCCCAGTATCATTTAATCGATGAATGATGTTTTAATTAGTGCTGAAAGTAGGTTACTCCTTATGTTTTTTACCAGACACTAGAACAAGAGAACGCAGTGCTAGCTAGCATTATGGAAGGAAAGACTGCACAACAGGTATGATGAAAAAAGTAAAATTCTATTTTGTAAGTCAAATGACTATCAAAACCTGGCATTTTGTCATTAGCAAAGCATTGAACTTCCTTTATAAATCTAATCAGAGTGTGATTACAAGATTGAAATGGTGACAAGGGTAACTTTTTACAGTCCAATGGAGGTACATTATACCTAATACTTCAAACATTGAAAACTCTATGTTGGTACCTATTTTTCAATTTACACTTTCCTCAACATTATTTACTCAGTGATACAATAGTTTTGAACAAAGCTAGGGATGTTGTTGATTTAGTGCTAAATGAATGTTTTAAAATACAAATAAAAATACAGTTCTTAGCTGCTTCAAATACAGTTGCCTTCAGCGATGTTATTCATCAAAAACTGCCACGTTTATGTTGGATGCGTTCACCCAGTTCACACTGTAATATTTATGTGCAATGTCTATAAGAAAACACAGTTTACTTATATACATGATGTTTTCAGTTTTTCATCCATGTTGTGTTCCAATCTTTTGTTTATTGGTCTCTTTTTATCAGTTTTTTTTGGTTTTAATTTGGTTCCCATGTTAATTATGTTTAACCTTCTACCGATGTGAAATAAATCGACAAAATGTAAAAATAATCTTGCAAAACTGGTTTAGTTCCAACGGAAACTATATGCTTAAGATCAGAACAATAGGTGTGCATCCCATGGTATTACCTTATTGTGCATTATGGTTTCGTAGCTATAAAAGCTTTAGACTATCATGTCCTGGAAAAAAACCTTTTGCCAAATTAGCAAAATATAATGCTTTAATGCTGAAATTACCTTTATTAGAATACTTCTAAATTTGCCAATTTTCTCACTATGTGTATTATGTGGAACTTGCTCAAAAGGTCTTGGGCGATTGTTGAAACATACTATCAATCCAAATCGTTTGAAAATACTCCATATGTAAATGCCCAGATTCATACTTTCAATTAATTGAAATTTTGTCATATATCCATCAGATATGTAACTATTAAAAAGATACTGAGATTGCAATGGCGAACCTATGCTTTACAGACATTTAAACTTTTCGCCACAATTTTTGTCAAGGTGAAATATGATGTACGTTTTGTAGGAAAGTATAAGGTACCATTAAATGAATGAAGATTGCTTTTATAATGAGACACTTGACCACTTCTTCTTTAAATCTATTATTTAATTAAATATCAAACGTCTTTTCATCATCCAAGAATTTGCACATTTAACTTCCCATTTATTCATGCTCAATCCCGTGTCCCCAGAGAAGAATCAAGTACAATAAAGAAATATAAATGAGAGCACTCATGACCCCAGTATCATTTAATCGATGAATGATGTTTTAATTAGTGCTGAAAGTAGGTTACTCCTTATGTTTTTTACCAGACACTAGAACAAGAGAACGCAGTGCTAGCTAGCATTATGGAAGGAAAGACTGCACAACAGGTATGATGAAAAAAGTAAAAATTCTATTTTGTAAGTCAAATGACTATCAAAACCTGGCATTTTGTCATTAGCAAAGCATTGAACTTCCTTTATAAATCTAATCAGAGTGTGATTACAAGATTGAAATGGTGACAAGGGTAACTTTTTACAGTCCAATGGAGGTACATTATACCTAATACTTCAAACATTGAAAACTCTATGTTGGTACCTATTTTTCAATTTACACTTTCCTCAACATTATTTACTCAGTGATACAATAGTTTTGAACAAAGCTAGGGATGTTGTTGATTTAGTGCTAAATGAATGTTTTAAAATACAAATAAAAATACAGTTCTTAACTGCTTCAAATACAGTTGCCTTCAGCGATGTTATTCATCAAAAACTGCCACGTTTATGTTGGATGCGTTCACCCAGTTCACACTGTAATATTTATGTGCAATGTCTATAAGAAAACACAGTTTACTTATATACATGATGTTTTCAGTTTTTCATCCATGTTGTGTTCCAATCTTTTGTTTATTGGTCTCTTTTTATCAGTTTTTTTTGGTTTTAATTTGGTTCCCATGTTAATTATGTTTAACCTTCTACCGATGTGAAATAAATCGACAAAATGTAAAAATAATCTTGCAAAACTGGTTTAGTTCCAACGGAAACTATATGCTTAAGATCAGAACAATAGGTGTGCATCCCATGGTATTACCTTATTGTGCATTATGGTTTCGTAGCTATAAAAGCTTTAGACTATCATGTCCTGGAAAAAAACCTTTTGCCAAATTAGCAAAATATAATGCTTTAATGCTGAAATTACCTTTATTAGAATACTTCTAAATTTGCCAATTTTCTCACTATGTGTATTATGTGGAACTTGCTCAAAAGGTCTTGGGCGATTGTTGAAACATACTATCAATCCAAATCGTTTGAAAATACTCCATATGTAAATGCCCAGATTCATACTTTCAATTAATTGAAATTTTGTCATATATCCATCAGATATGTAACTATTAAAAAGATACTGAGATTGCAATGGCGAACCTATGCTTTACAGACATTTAAACTTTTCGCCACAATTTTTGTCAAGGTGAAATATGATGTACGTTTTGTAGGAAAGTATAAGGTACCATTAAATGAATGAAGATTGCTTTTATAATGAGACACTTGACCACTTCTTCTTTAAATCTATTATTTAATTAAATATCAAACGTCTTTTCATCATCCAAGAATTTGCACATTTAACTTCCCATTTATTCATGCTCAATCCCGTGTCCCCAGAGAAGAATCAAGTACAATAAAGAAATATAAATGAGAGCACTCATGACCCCAGTATCATTTAATCGATGAATGATGTTTTAATTAGTGCTGAAAGTAGGTTACTCCTTATGTTTTTTACCAGACACTAGAACAAGAGAACGCAGTGCTAGCTAGCATTATGGAAGGAAAGACTGCACAACAGGTATGATGAAAAAAGTAAAATTTTATTTTGTAAGTCAAATGACTATCAAAACCTGGCATTTTGTCATTAGCAAAGCATTGAACTTCCTTTATAAATCTAATCAGAGTGTGATTACAAGATTGAAATGGTGACAAGGGTAACTTTTTACAGTCCAATGGAGGTACATTATACCTAATACTTCAAACATTGAAAACTCTATGTTGGTACCTATTTTTCAATTTACACTTTCCTCAACATTATTTACTCAGTGATACAATAGTTTTGAACAAAGCTAGGGATGTTGTTGATTTAGTGCTAAATGAATGTTTTAAAATACAAATAAAAATACAGTTCTTAGCTGCTTCAAATACAGTTGCCTTCAGCGATGTTATTCATCAAAAACTGCCACGTTTATGTTGGATGCGTTCACCCAGTTCACACTGTAATATTTATGTGCAATGTCTATAAGAAAACACAGTTTACTTATATACATGATGTTTTCAGTTTTTCATCCATGTTGTGTTCCAATCTTTTGTTTATTGGTCTCTTTTTATCAGTTTTTTTTGGTTTTAATTTGGTTCCCATGTTAATTATGTTTAACCTTCTACCGATGTGAAATAAATCGACAAAATGTAAAAATAATCTTGCAAAACTGGTTTAGTTCCAACGGAAACTATATGCTTAAGATCAGAACAATAGGTGTGCATCCCATGGTATTACCTTATTGTGCATTATGGTTTCGTAGCTATAAAAGCTTTAGACTATCATGTCCTGGAAAAAAACCTTTTGCCAAATTAGCAAAATATAATGCTTTAATGCTGAAATTACCTTTATTAGAATACTTCTAAATTTGCCAATTTTCTCACTATGTGTATTATGTGGAACTTGCTCAAAAGGTCTTGGGCGATTGTTGAAACATACTATCAATCCAAATCGTTTGAAAATACTCCATATGTAAATGCCCAGATTCATACTTTCAATTAATTGAAATTTTGTCATATATCCATCAGATATGTAACTATTAAAAAGATACTGAGATTGCAATGGCGAACCTATGCTTTACAGACATTTAAACTTTTCGCCACAATTTTTGTCAAGGTGAAATATGATGTACGTTTTGTAGGAAAGTATAAGGTACCATTAAATGAATGAAGATTGCTTTTATAATGAGACACTTGACCACTTCTTCTTTAAATCTATTATTTAATTAAATATCAAACGTCTTTTCATCATCCAAGAATTTGCACATTTAACTTCCCATTTATTCATGCTCAATCCCGTGTCCCCAGAGAAGAATCAAGTACAATAAAGAAATATAAATGAGAGCACTCATGACCCCAGTATCATTTAATCGATGAATGATGTTTTAATTAGTGCTGAAAGTAGGTTACTCCTTATGTTTTTTACCAGACACTAGAACAAGAGAACGCAGTGCTAGCTAGCATTATGGAAGGAAAGACTGCACAACAGGTATGATGAAAAAAGTAAAATTCTATTTTGTAAGTCAAATGACTATCAAAACCTGGCATTTTGTCATTAGCAAAGCATTGAACTTCCTTTATAAATCTAATCAGAGTGTGATTACAAGATTGAAATGGTGACAAGGGTAACTTTTTACAGTCCAATGGAGGTACATTATACCTAATACTTCAAACATTGAAAACTCTATGTTGGTACCTATTTTTCAATTTACACTTTCCTCAACATTATTTACTCAGTGATACAATAGTTTTGAACAAAGCTAGGGATGTTGTTGATTTAGTGCTAAATGAATGTTTTAAAATACAAATAAAAATACAGTTCTTAGCTGCTTCAAATACAGTTGCCTTCAGCGATGTTATTCATCAAAAACTGCCACGTTTATGTTGGATGCGTTCACCCAGTTCACACTGTAATATTTATGTGCAATGTCTATAAGAAAACACAGTTTACTTATATACATGATGTTTTCAGTTTTTCATCCATGTTGTGTTCCAATCTTTTGTTTATTGGTCTCTTTTTATCAGTTTTTTTTGGTTTTAATTTGGTTCCCATGTTAATTATGTTTAACCTTCTACCGATGTGAAATAAATCGACAAAATGTAAAAATAATCTTGCAAAACTGGTTTAGTTCCAACGGAAACTATATGCTTAAGATCAGAACAATAGGTGTGCATCCCATGGTATTACCTTATTGTGCATTATGGTTTCGTAGCTATAAAAGCTTTAGACTATCATGTCCTGGAAAAAAACCTTTTGCCAAATTAGCAAAATATAATGCTTTAATGCTGAAATTACCTTTATTAGAATACTTCTAAATTTGCCAATTTTCTCACTATGTGTATTATGTGGAACTTGCTCAAAAGGTCTTGGGCGATTGTTGAAACATACTATCAATCCAAATCGTTTGAAAATACTCCATATGTAAATGCCCAGATTCATACTTTCAATTAATTGAAATTTTGTCATATATCCATCAGATATGTAACTATTAAAAAGATACTGAGATTGCAATGGCGAACCTATGCTTTACAGACATTTAAACTTTTCGCCACAATTTTTGTCAAGGTGAAATATGATGTACGTTTTGTAGGAAAGTATAAGGTACCATTAAATGAATGAAGATTGCTTTTATAATGAGACACTTGACCACTTCTTCTTTAAATCTATTATTTAATTAAATATCAAACGTCTTTTCATCATCCAAGAATTTGCACATTTAACTTCCCATTTATTCATGCTCAATCCCGTGTCCCCAGAGAAGAATCAAGTACAATAAAGAAATATAAATGAGAGCACTCATGACCCCAGTATCATTTAATCGATGAATGATGTTTTAATTAGTGCTGAAAGTAGGTTACTCCTTATGTTTTTTACCAGACACTAGAACAAGAGAACGCAGTGCTAGCTAGCATTATGGAAGGAAAGACTGCACAACAGGTATGATGAAAAAAGTAAAATTCTATTTTGTAAGTCAAATGACTATCAAAACCTGGCATTTTGTCATTAGCAAAGCATTGAACTTCCTTTATAAATCTAATCAGAGTGTGATTACAAGATTGAAATGGTGACAAGGGTAACTTTTTACAGTCCAATGGAGGTACATTATACCTAATACTTCAAACATTGAAAACTCTATGTTGGTACCTATTTTTCAATTTACACTTTCCTCAACATTATTTACTCAGTGATACAATAGTTTTGAACAAAGCTAGGGATGTTGTTGATTTAGTGCTAAATGAATGTTTTAAAATACAAATAAAAATACAGTTCTTAGCTGCTTCAAATACAGTTGCCTTCAGCGATGTTATTCATCAAAAACTGCCACGTTTATGTTGGATGCGTTCACCCAGTTCACACTGTAATATTTATGTGCAATGTCTATAAGAAAACACAGTTTACTTATATACATGATGTTTTCAGTTTTTCATCCATGTTGTGTTCCAATCTTTTGTTTATTGGTCTCTTTTTATCAGTTTTTTTTGGTTTTAATTTGGTTCCCATGTTAATTATGTTTAACCTTCTACCGATGTGAAATAAATCGACAAAATGTAAAAATAATCTTGCAAAACTGGTTTAGTTCCAACGGAAACTATATGCTTAAGATCAGAACAATAGGTGTGCATCCCATGGTATTACCTTATTGTGCATTATGGTTTCGTAGCTATAAAAGCTTTAGACTATCATGTCCTGGAAAAAAACCTTTTGCCAAATTAGCAAAATATAATGCTTTAATGCTGAAATTACCTTTATTAGAATACTTCTAAATTTGCCAATTTTCTCACTATGTGTATTATGTGGAACTTGCTCAAAAGGTCTTGGGCGATTGTTGAAACATACTATCAATCCAAATCGTTTGAAAATACTCCATATGTAAATGCCCAGATTCATACTTTCAATTAATTGAAATTTTGTCATATATCCATCAGATATGTAACTATTAAAAAGATACTGAGATTGCAATGGCGAACCTATGCTTTACAGACATTTAAACTTTTCGCCACAATTTTTGTCAAGGTGAAATATGATGTACGTTTTGTAGGAAAGTATAAGGTACCATTAAATGAATGAAGATTGCTTTTATAATGAGACACTTGACCACTTCTTCTTTAAATCTATTATTTAATTAAATATCAAACGTCTTTTCATCATCCAAGAATTTGCACATTTAACATCCCATTTATTCATGCTCAATCCCGTGTCCCCAGAGAAGAATCAAGTACAATAAAGAAATATAAAAGAGAGCACTCATGACCCCAGTATCATTTAATCGATGAATGATGTTTTAATTAGTGCTGAAAGTAGGTTACTCCTTATGTTTTTTACCAGACACTAGAACAAGAGAACGCAGTGCTAGCTAGCATTATGGAAGGAAAGACTGCACAACAGGTATGATGAAAAAAGTAAAATTCTATTTTGTAAGTCAAATGACTATCAAAACCTGGCATTTTGTCATTAGCAAAGCATTGAACTTCCTTTATAAATCTAATCAGAGTGTGATTACAAGATTGAAATGGTGACAAGGGTAACTTTTTACAGTCCAATGGAGGTACATTATACCTAATACTTCAAACATTGAAAACTCTATGTTGGTACCTATTTTTCAATTTACACTTTCCTCAACATTATTTACTCAGTGATACAATAGTTTTGAACAAAGCTAGGGATGTTGTTGATTTAGTGCTAAATGAATGTTTTAAAATACAAATAAAAATACAGTTCTTAGCTGCTTCAAATACAGTTGCCTTCAGCGATGTTATTCATCAAAAACTGCCACGTTTATGTTGGATGCGTTCACCCAGTTCACACTGTAATATTTATGTGCAATGTCTATAAGAAAACACAGTTTACTTATATACATGATGTTTTCAGTTTTTCATCCATGTTGTGTTCCAATCTTTTGTTTATTGGTCTCTTTTTATCAGTTTTTTTTGGTTTTAATTTGGTTCCCATGTTAATTATGTTTAACCTTCTACCGATGTGAAATAAATCGACAAAATGTAAAAATAATCTTGCAAAACTGGTTTAGTTCCAACGGAAACTATATGCTTAAGATCAGAACAATAGGTGTGCATCCCATGGTATTACCTTATTGTGCATTATGGTTTCGTAGCTATAAAAGCTTTAGACTATCATGTCCTGGAAAAAAACCTTTTGCCAAATTAGCAAAATATAATGCTTTAATGCTGAAATTACCTTTATTAGAATACTTCTAAATTTGCCAATTTTCTCACTATGTGTATTATGTGGAACTTGCTCAAAAGGTCTTGGGCGATTGTTGAAACATACTATCAATCCAAATCGTTTGAAAATACTCCATATGTAAATGCCCAGATTCATACTTTCAATTAATTGAAATTTTGTCATATATCCATCAGATATGTAACTATTAAAAAGATACTGAGATTGCAATGGCGAACCTATGCTTTACAGACATTTAAACTTTTCGCCACAATTTTTGTCAAGGTGAAATATGATGTACGTTTTGTAGGAAAGTATAAGGTACCATTAAATGAATGAAGATTGCTTTTATAATGAGACACTTGACCACTTCTTCTTTAAATCTATTATTTAATTAAATATCAAACGTCTTTTCATCATCCAAGAATTTGCACATTTAACTTCCCATTTATTCATGCTCAATCCCGTGTCCCCAGAGAAGAATCAAGTACAATAAAGAAATATAAATGAGAGCACTCATGACCCCAGTATCATTTAATCGATGAATGATGTTTTAATTAGTGCTGAAAGTAGGTTACTCCTTATGTTTTTTACCAGACACTAGAACAAGAGAACGCAGTGCTAGCTAGCATTATGGAAGGAAAGACTGCACAACAGGTATGATGAAAAAAGTAAAATTCTATTTTGTAAGTCAAATGACTATCAAAACCTGGCATTTTGTCATTAGCAAAGCATTGAACTTCCTTTATAAATCTAATCAGAGTGTGATTACAAGATTGAAATGGTGACAAGGGTAACTTTTTACAGTCCAATGGAGGTACATTATACCTAATACTTCAAACATTGAAAACTCTATGTTGGTACCTATTTTTCAATTTACACTTTCCTCAACATTATTTACTCAGTGATACAATAGTTTTGAACAAAGCTAGGGATGTTGTTGATTTAGTGCTAAATGAATGTTTTAAAATACAAATAAAAATACAGTTCTTAGCTGCTTCAAATACAGTTGCCTTCAGCGATGTTATTCATCAAAAACTGCCACGTTTATGTTGGATGCGTTCACCCAGTTCACACTGTAATATTTATGTGCAATGTCTATAAGAAAACACAGTTTACTTATATACATGATGTTTTCAGTTTTTCATCCATGTTGTGTTCCAATCTTTTGTTTATTGGTCTCTTTTTATCAGTTTTTTTTGGTTTTAATTTGGTTCCCATGTTAATTATGTTTAACCTTCTACCGATGTGAAATAAATCGACAAAATGTAAAAATAATCTTGCAAAACTGGTTTAGTTCCAACGGAAACTATATGCTTAAGATCAGAACAATAGGTGTGCATCCCATGGTATTACCTTATTGTGCATTATGGTTTCGTAGCTATAAAAGCTTTAGACTATCATGTCCTGGAAAAAAACCTTTTGCCAAATTAGCAAAATATAATGCTTTAATGCTGAAATTACCTTTATTAGAATACTTCTAAATTTGCCAATTTTCTCACTATGTGTATTATGTGGAACTTGCTCAAAAGGTCTTGGGCGATTGTTGAAACATACTATCAATCCAAATCGTTTGAAAATACTCCATATGTAAATGCCCAGATTCATACTTTCAATTAATTGAAATTTTGTCATATATCCATCAGATATGTAACTATTAAAAAGATACTGAGATTGCAATGGCGAACCTATGCTTTACAGACATTTAAACTTTTCGCCACAATTTTTGTCAAGGTGAAATATGATGTACGTTTTGTAGGAAAGTATAAGGTACCATTAAATGAATGAAGATTGCTTTTATAATGAGACACTTGACCACTTCTTCTTTAAATCTATTATTTAATTAAATATCAAACGTCTTTTCATCATCCAAGAATTTGCACATTTAACTTCCCATTTATTCATGCTCAATCCCGTGTCCCCAGAGAAGAATCAAGTACAATAAAGAAATATAAATGAGAGCACTCATGACCCCAGTATCATTTAATCGATGAATGATGTTTTAATTAGTGCTGAAAGTAGGTTACTCCTTATGTTTTTTACCAGACACTAGAACAAGAGAACGCAGTGCTAGCTAGCATTATGGAAGGAAAGACTGCACAACAGGTATGATGAAAAAAGTAAAATTCTATTTTGTAAGTCAAATGACTATCAAAACCTGGCATTTTGTCATTAGCAAAGCATTGAACTTCCTTTATAAATCTAATCAGAGTGTGATTACAAGATTGAAATGGTGACAAGGGTAACTTTTTACAGTCCAATGGAGGTACATTATACCTAATACTTCAAACATTGAAAACTCTATGTTGGTACCTATTTTTCAATTTACACTTTCCTCAACATTATTTACTCAGTGATACAATAGTTTTGAACAAAGCTAGGGATGTTGTTGATTTAGTGCTAAATGAATGTTTTAAAATACAAATAAAAATACAGTTCTTAGCTGCTTCAAATACAGTTGCCTTCAGCGATGTTATTCATCAAAAACTGCCACGTTTATGTTGGATGCGTTCACCCAGTTCACACTGTAATATTTATGTGCAATGTCTATAAGAAAACACAGTTTACTTATATACATGATGTTTTCAGTTTTTCATCCATGTTGTGTTCCAATCTTTTGTTTATTGGTCTCTTTTTATCAGTTTTTTTTGGTTTTAATTTGGTTCCCATGTTAATTATGTTTAACCTTCTACCGATGTGAAATAAATCGACAAAATGTAAAAATAATCTTGCAAAACTGGTTTAGTTCCAACGGAAACTATATGCTTAAGATCAGAACAATAGGTGTGCATCCCATGGTATTACCTTATTGTGCATTATGGTTTCGTAGCTATAAAAGCTTTAGACTATCATGTCCTGGAAAAAAACCTTTTGCCAAATTAGCAAAATATAATGCTTTAATGCTGAAATTACCTTTATTAGAATACTTCTAAATTTGCCAATTTTCTCACTATGTGTATTATGTGGAACTTGCTCAAAAGGTCTTGGGCGATTGTTGAAACATACTATCAATCCAAATCGTTTGAAAATACTCCATATGTAAATGCCCAGATTCATACTTTCAATTAATTGAAATTTTGTCATATATCCATCAGATATGTAACTATTAAAAAGATACTGAGATTGCAATGGCGAACCTATGCTTTACAGACATTTAAACTTTTCGCCACAATTTTTGTCAAGGTGAAATATGATGTACGTTTTGTAGGAAAGTATAAGGTACCATTAAATGAATGAAGATTGCTTTTATAATGAGACACTTGACCACTTCTTCTTTAAATCTATTATTTAATTAAATATCAAACGTCTTTTCATCATCCAAGAATTTTCACATTTAACTTCCCATTTATTCATGCTCAATCCCGTGTCCCCAGAGAAGAATCAAGTACAATAAAGAAATATAAATGAGAGCACTCATGACCCCAGTATCATTTAATCGATGAATGATGTTTTAATTAGTGCTGAAAGTAGGTTACTCCTTATGTTTTTTACCAGACACTAGAACAAGAGAGCGCAGTGCTGGCTAGCATTATGGAAGGAAAGACTGCACAACAGGTATGATGAAAAAAGTAAAATTCTATTTTGTAAGTCAAATGACTATCAAAACCTGGCATTTTGTCATTAGCAAAGCATTGAACTTCCTTTATAAATCTAATCAGATTGTGATTACAAGATTGAAATGGTGACAAAGGGTAACTTTTTACAGTCCAATGCAGGTACATTATACCGAATACTTCAAACATTGAAAACTCTATGTTGGTACCTATTTTTCAATTTACACTTTCCTCAACATTATTTACTCAGTGATACAATAGTTTTGAACAAAGCTAGGGATGTTGTTGATTTAGTGCTAAATGAATGTTTTAAAATACAAATAAAAATACAGTTCTTAGCTGCTTCAAATACAGTTGCTTTCAGCGATGTTATTCATCAAAAACTGCCACGTTTATGTTGGATGCGTTCACCCAGTTCACACTGTAATATTTATGTGCAATGTCTATAAGAAAACACAGTTTACTTATATACATGATTTTTTCAGTTTTTCATCCATGTTGTGTTCCAATCTTTTGTTTATTGGTCTCTTTTTATCAGTTTTTTTTTGTTTTAATTTGGTTCCCATGTTAATTATGTTTAACCTTCTACCGATGTGAAATAAATCAACAAAATGTAAAAATAATCTTGCAAAACTGGTTTAGTTCCAACGGAAACTATATGCTTAAGATCAGAACAATAGGTGTGCATCCCATGGTATTTCCTTATTGTGCATCATGTTTCGTAGCTATAAAAGCTTAAGACTATCATGTCCTGGAAAAAACCTTTCTGCCAAATTAGCAAAATAAATTGCTTCAATGCTGAAATTACCTTTATAAGCATACTTCTAAATTTGCCAATTTTCTCGCTATGTGTATTATGTGGAACTTGCTCAAAAGGTCTTGGGCGAATGTTGGGACATAACATCAATCCAAACCGTTTAAAAATACTCGATATGTAAATGCACTCAATCATACTTTCAACTCATTGAAATTTTGTCATATATCCATCAGATATGTAACTATTAAAAAGATACTGAGATTGCAATGGCGAACCTATGCTTTACAGACATTTAAACTTTTCGCCACAATTTTTGTCAAGGTGAAATATGATGTACGTTTTGTAGGAAAGTATAAGGTACCATTAAATGAATGAAGATTGCTTTTATAATGAGACACTTGACCACTTCTTCTTTAAATCTATTATTTAATTAAATATCAAACGTCTTTTCATCATCCAAGAATTTGCACATTTAACTTCCCATTTATTCATGCTCAATCCCGTGTCCCCAGAGAAGAATCAAGTACAATAAAGAAATATAAATGAGAGCACTCATGACCCCAGTATCATTTAATCGATGAATGATGTTTTAATTAGTGCTGAAAGTAGGTTAATCCTTATGTTTTTTACCAGACACTAGAACAAGAGAGCGCAGTGCTGGCTAGCATTATGGAAGGAAAGACTGCACAACAGGTATGATGAAAAAAGTAAAATTCTATTTTGTAAGTCAAATGACTATCAAAACCTGGCATTTTGTCATTAGCAAAGCATTGAACTTCCTTTATAAATCTAATCAGATTGTGATTACAAGATTGAAATGGTGACAAAGGGTAACTTTTTACAGTCCAATGCAGGTACATTATACCGAATACTTCAAACATTGAAAACTCTATGTTGGTACCTATTTTTCAATTTACACTTTCCTCAACATTATTTACTCAGTGATACAATAGTTTTGAACAAAGCTAGGGATGTTGTTGATTTAGTGCTAAATGAATGTTTTAAAATACAAATAAAAATACAGTTCTTAGCTGCTTCAAATACAGTTGCTTTCAGCGATGTTATTCATCAAAAACTGCCACGTTTATGTTGGATGCGTTCACCCAGTTCACACTGTAATATTTATGTGCAATGTCTATAAGAAAACACAGTTTACTTATATACATGATTTTTTCAGTTTTTCATCCATGTTGTGTTCCAATCTTTTGTTTATTGGTCTCTTTTTATCAGTTTTTTTTGTTTTAATTTGGTTCCCATGTTAATTATGTTTAACCTTCTACCGATGTGAAATAAATCAACAAAATGTAAAAATAATCTTGCAAAACTGGTTTAGTTCCAACGGTAACTATATGCTTAAGATCAGAACAATAGGTGTGCATCCCATGGTATTTCCTTATTGTGCATCATGTTTCGTAGCTATAAAAGCTTAAGACTATCATGTCCTGGAAAAAACCTTTCTGCCAAATTAGCAAAATAAATTGCTTCAATGCTGAAATTACCTTTATAAGCATACTTCTAAATTTGCCAATTTTCTCGCTATGTGTATTATGTGGAACTTGCTCAAAAGGTCTTGGGCGAATGTTGGGACATAACATCAATCCAAACCGTTTAAAAATACTCGATATGTAAATGCACTCAATCATACTTTCAACTCATTGAAATTTTGTCATATATCCATCAGATATGTAACTATTAAAAAGATACTGAGATTGCAATGGCGAACCTATGCTTTACAGACATTTAAACTTTTCGCCACAATTTTTGTCAAGGTGAAATATGATGTACGTTTTGTAGGAAAGTATAAGGTACCATTAAATGAATGAAGATTGCTTTTATAATGAGACACTTGACCACTTCTTCTTTAAATCTATTATTTAATTAAATATCAAACGTCTTTTCATCATCCAAGAATTTGCACATTTAACTTCCCATTTATTCATGCTCAATCCCGTGTCCCCAGAGAAGAATCAAGTACAATAAAGAAATATAAATGAGAGCACTCATGACCCCAGTATCATTTAATCGATGAATGATGTTTTAATTAGTGCTGAAAGTAGGTTAATCCTTATGTTTTTTACCAGACACTAGAACAAGAGAGCGCAGTGCTGGCTAGCATTATGGAAGGAAAGACTGCACAACAGGTATGATGAAAAAAGTAAAATTCTATTTTGTAAGTCAAATGACTATCAAAACCTGGCATTTTGTCATTAGCAAAGCATTGAACTTCCTTTATAAATCTAATCAGATTGTGATTACAAGATTGAAATGGTGACAAAGGGTAACTTTTTACAGTCCAATGCAGGTACATTATACCGAATACTTCAAACATTGAAAACTCTATGTTGGTACCTATTTTTCAATTTACACTTTCCTCAACATTATTTACTCAGTGATACAATAGTTTTGAACAAAGCTAGGGATGTTGTTGATTTAGTGCTAAATGAATGTTTTAAAATACAAATAAAAATACAGTTCTTAGCTGCTTCAAATACAGTTGCTTTCAGCGATGTTATTCATCAAAAACTGCCACGTTTATGTTGGATGCGTTCACCCAGTTCACACTGTAATATTTATGTGCAATGTCTATAAGAAAACACAGTTTACTTATATACATGATTTTTTCAGTTTTTCATCCATGTTGTGTTCCAATCTTTTGTTTATTGGTCTCTTTTTATCAGTTTTTTTTGTTTTAATTTGGTTCCCATGTTAATTATGTTTAACCTTCTACCGATGTGAAATAAATCAACAAAATGTAAAAATAATCTTGCAAAACTGGTTTAGTTCCAACGGTAACTATATGCTTAAGATCAGAACAATAGGTGTGCATCCCATGGTATTTCCTTATTGTGCATCATGTTTCGTAGCTATAAAAGCTTAAGACTATCATGTCCTGGAAAAAACCTTTCTGCCAAATTAGCAAAATAAATTGCTTCAATGCTGAAATTACCTTTATAAGCATACTTCTAAATTTGCCAATTTTCTCGCTATGTGTATTATGTGGAACTTGCTCAAAAGGTCTTGGGCGAATGTTGGGACATAACATCAATCCAAACCGTTTAAAAATACTCGATATGTAAATGCACTCAATCATACTTTCAACTCATTGAAATTTTGTCATATATCCATCATATATGTAACTATTAAAAAGATACTGAGATTGCAATGGCGAACCTATGCTTTACAGACATTCAAACTTTTCACCACAATTTTTGTCAAGATGAAATATGCTGTAAGTTTTGTAGGAAAGTATAAGGTACCATTAACTGAATGAAGGTTGTTTTCATAATGAGACACTTGACCACTTCTTCTTAAAATCTATTATTTAATTATATATCAAACGTCTTTTCATCATCCAAGCATTTGCACGTTTAACTTCCCATTTATTCATGCTCAACCCTGTGTCCCCAGGGAAGAATTGGGTACAATAAAGTAGTAATAATGTCAGCATTCATGACCCCAGTATCATTTAATCGATGAATGATGTTTTTATTAATGATGAAAATAGGTTACTCCTTATGTTTTTTACCAGAGCCCAGTGCAACCATGGGCAGTGCTAGCTAGCATTAACGAAATGCAGGCCCCAAAGGAGTTATGATGAAAAAAGTAAAACTCTGGTTTGTAAGTCGAATGACTGTCAAAACCTGGCATTTTGTTATTAACAAAGCATTGAACTTCCTTTTAAAATTTAATCAGAGTGTGATTACAAGATTGAAAAGGTGACAAAGGATTACTTTTTACAGTCCAATGCAGGTAGATTATACCTAATACTTCAAGCATTGAAAACTCTATGTTGACTGCTTATGTTTCAATTTACAGCTCCCTCAACATTATTTACTCAGTTATACAATAGTTTTGAATAAACTTAGGGATGTGGTTGATTCAATGCTAAATGAATGTTTTAAATTACAAATGAAAGTAAAGTTCTTAGCTGCTTCTAATACAGTTGCGTCCAGTGATGTTTTTCATCAGAAACTGTCAAGTTAATGTAGGATGCTTTCATCCAGTTCACTCTGTATTAAATATGAGCAATGTCTATTTGAAAACACAGGTCTTCCCATATACATGACGTTTCCCGTTTTTCATTCCTGTTGTATTCCATTCTTTTGTTTGTTGGTCTCATTTTATCAGTTTTTTTTCTCTTAATTTTTTGACCATGATTACTATGTTTAACCTTCTACTCATTTGACATTAACAAAATGTAAAGGTAATCTTGCAATACTGCTTTACTTCCAAAGCAAACTATTTGCTTAAGATCACAACAAATGTGTGCATCCCATGGTATATTCTTATTGTGTATTATGGTTCTATAACTATAAAAGCCTTAGACTGTCATGTCCTGGAAAACATCTTCTTGCCAAATTCGGAAAATATAATGCTTTCATACTGAAATTAGCTTGATAAGCATGCTTCCAAATGTGACAACTTTCACTCTATGTGTATTGTATGGAACTTGCTCAAAATGTCTTGGGCGATTGTTGAAACATACTATCAATCCAAATCGTTTGAAAATACTCCCTATGTAAATGCCCAGATTCATACTTTCAATTAATTGAAATTTTGTCATATATCCATCAGATATGTAACTATTAAAAAGATACTGAGATTGCAATGGCGAACCTATGCTTTACAGACATTTAAACTTTTCGCCACAATTTTTGTCAAGGTGAAATATGATGTACGTTTTGTAGGAAAGTATAAGGTACCATTAAATGAATGAAGATTGCTTTTATAATGAGACACTTGACCACTTCTTCTTTAAATCTATTATTTAATTAAATATCAAACGTCTTTTCATCATCCAAGAATTTGCACATTTAACTTCCCATTTATTCATGCTCAATCCCGTGTCCCCAGAGAAGAATCAAGTACAATAAAGAAATATAAATGAGAGCACTCATGACCCCAGTATCATTTAATCGATGAATGATGTTTTAATTAGTGCTGAAAGTAGGTTACTCCTTATGTTTTTTACCAGACACTAGAACAAGAGAACGCAGTGCTAGCTAGCATTATGGAAGGAAAGACTGCACAACAGGTATGATGAAAAAAGTAAAATTCTATTTTGTAAGTCAAATGACTATCAAAACCTGGCATTTTGTCATTAGCAAAGCATTGAACTTCCTTTATAAATCTAATCAGAGTGTGATTACAAGATTGAAATGGTGACAAGGGTAACTTTTTACAGTCCAATGGAGGTACATTATACCTAATACTTCAAACATTGAAAACTCTATGTTGGTACCTATTTTTCAATTTACACTTTCCTCAACATTATTTACTCAGTGATACAATAGTTTTGAACAAAGCTAGGGATGTTGTTGATTTAGTGCTAAATGAATGTTTTAAAATACAAATAAAAATACAGTTCTTAGCTGCTTCAAATACAGTTGCCTTCAGCGATGTTATTCATCAAAAACTGCCACGTTTATGTTGGATGCGTTCACCCAGTTCACACTGTAATATTTATGTGCAATGTCTATAAGAAAACACAGTTTACTTATATACATGATGTTTTCAGTTTTTCATCCATGTTGTGTTCCAATCTTTTGTTTATTGGTCTCTTTTTATCAGTTTTTTTTGGTTTTAATTTGGTTCCCATGTTAATTATGTTTAACCTTCTACCGATGTGAAATAAATCGACAAAATGTAAAAATAATCTTGCAAAACTGGTTTAGTTCCAACGGAAACTATATGCTTAAGATCAGAACAATAGGTGTGCATCCCATGGTATTACCTTATTGTGCATTATGGTTTCGTAGCTATAAAAGCTTTAGACTATCATGTCCTGGAAAAAAACCTTTTGCCAAATTAGCAAAATATAATGCTTTAATGCTGAAATTACCTTTATTAGAATACTTCTAAATTTGCCAATTTTCTCACTATGTGTATTATGTGGAACTTGCTCAAAAGGTCTTGGGCGATTGTTGAAACATACTATCAATCCAAATCGTTTGAAAATACTCCATATGTAAATGCCCAGATTCATACTTTCAATTAATTGAAATTTTGTCATATATCCATCAGATATGTAACTATTAAAAAGATACTGAGATTGCAATGGCGAACCTATGCTTTACAGACATTTAAACTTTTCGCCACAATTTTTGTCAAGGTGAAATATGATGTACGTTTTGTAGGAAAGTATAAGGTACCATTAAATGAATGAAGATTGCTTTTATAATGAGACACTTGACCACTTCTTCTTTAAATCTATTATTTAATTAAATATCAAACGTCTTTTCATCATCCAAGAATTTGCACATTTAACTTCCCATTTATTCATGCTCAATCCCGTGTCCCCAGAGAAGAATCAAGTACAATAAAGAAATATAAATGAGAGCACTCATGACCCCAGTATCATTTAATCGATGAATGATGTTTTAATTAGTGCTGAAAGTAGGTTACTCCTTATGTTTTTTACCAGACACTAGAACAAGAGAACGCAGTGCTAGCTAGCATTATGGAAGGAAAGACTGCACAACAGGTATGATGAAAAAAGTAAAATTCTATTTTGTAAGTCAAATGACTATCAAAACCTGGCATTTTGTCATTAGCAAAGCATTGAACTTCCTTTATAAATCTAATCAGAGTGTGATTACAAGATTGAAATGGTGACAAGGGTAACTTTTTACAGTCCAATGGAGGTACATTATACCTAATACTTCAAACATTGAAAACTCTATGTTGGTACCTATTTTTCAATTTACACTTTCCTCAACATTATTTACTCAGTGATACAATAGTTTTGAACAAAGCTAGGGATGTTGTTGATTTAGTGCTAAATGAATGTTTTAAAATACAAATAAAAATACAGTTCTTAGCTGCTTCAAATACAGTTGCCTTCAGCGATGTTATTCATCAAAAACTGCCACGTTTATGTTGGATGCGTTCACCCAGTTCACACTGTAATATTTATGTGCAATGTCTATAAGAAAACACAGTTTACTTATATACATGATGTTTTCAGTTTTTCATCCATGTTGTGTTCCAATCTTTTGTTTATTGGTCTCTTTTTATCAGTTTTTTTTTGGTTTTAATTTGGTTCCCATGTTAATTATGTTTAACCTTCTACCGATGTGAAATAAATCGACAAAATGTAAAAATAATCTTGCAAAACTGGTTTAGTTCCAACGGAAACTATATGCTTAAGATCAGAACAATAGGTGTGCATCCCATGGTATTACCTTATTGTGCATTATGGTTTCGTAGCTATAAAAGCTTTAGACTATCATGTCCTGGAAAAAAACCTTTTGCCAAATTAGCAAAATATAATGCTTTAATGCTGAAATTACCTTTATTAGAATACTTCTAAATTTGCCAATTTTCTCACTATGTGTATTATGTGGAACTTGCTCAAAAGGTCTTGGGCGATTGTTGAAACATACTATCAATCCAAATCGTTTGAAAATACTCCATATGTAAATGCCCAGATTCATACTTTCAATTAATTGAAATTTTGTCATATATCCATCAGATATGTAACTATTAAAAAGATACTGAGATTGCAATGGCGAACCTATGCTTTACAGACATTTAAACTTTTCGCCACAATTTTTGTCAAGGTGAAATATGATGTACGTTTTGTAGGAAAGTATAAGGTACCATTAAATGAATGAAGATTGCTTTTATAATGAGACACTTGACCACTTCTTCTTTAAATCTATTATTTAATTAAATATCAAACGTCTTTTCATCATCCAAGAATTTGCACATTTAACTTCCCATTTATTCATGCTCAATCCCGTGTCCCCAGAGAAGAATCAAGTACAATAAAGAAATATAAATGAGAGCACTCATGACCCCAGTATCATTTAATCGATGAATGATGTTTTAATTAGTGCTGAAAGTAGGTTACTCCTTATGTTTTTTACCAGACACTAGAACAAGAGAACGCAGTGCTAGCTAGCATTATGGAAGGAAAGACTGCACAACAGGTATGATGAAAAAAGTAAAATTCTATTTTGTAAGTCAAATGACTATCAAAACCTGGCATTTTGTCATTAGCAAAGCATTGAACTTCCTTTATAAATCTAATCAGAGTGTGATTACAAGATTGAAATGGTGACAAGGGTAACTTTTTACAGTCCAATGGAGGTACATTATACCTAATACTTCAAACATTGAAAACTCTATGTTGGTACCTATTTTTCAATTTACACTTTCCTCAACATTATTTACTCAGTGATACAATAGTTTTGAACAAAGCTAGGGATGTTGTTGATTTAGTGCTAAATGAATGTTTTAAAATACAAATAAAAATACAGTTCTTAGCTGCTTCAAATACAGTTGCCTTCAGCGATGTTATTCATCAAAAACTGCCACGTTTATGTTGGATGCGTTCACCCAGTTCACACTGTAATATTTATGTGCAATGTCTATAAGAAAACACAGTTTACTTATATACATGATGTTTTCAGTTTTTCATCCATGTTGTGTTCCAATCTTTTGTTTATTGGTCTCTTTTTATCAGTTTTTTTTGGTTTTAATTTGGTTCCCATGTTAATTATGTTTAACCTTCTACCGATGTGAAATAAATCGACAAAATGTAAAAATAATCTTGCAAAACTGGTTTAGTTCCAACAGAAACTATATGCTTAAGATCAGAACAATAGGTGTGCATCCCATGGTATTACCTTATTGTGCATTATGGTTTCGTAGCTATAAAAGCTTTAGACTATCATGTCCTGGAAAAAAACCTTTTGCCAAATTAGCAAAATATAATGCTTTAATGCTGAAATTACCTTTATTAGAATACTTCTAAATTTGCCAATTTTCTCACTATGTGTATTATGTGGAACTTGCTCAAAAGGTCTTGGGCGATTGTTGAAACATACTATCAATCCAAATCGTTTGAAAATACTCCATATGTAAATGCCCAGATTCATACTTTCAATTAATTGAAATTTTGTCATATATCCATCAGATATGTAACTATTAAAAAGATACTGAGATTGCAATGGCGAACCTATGCTTTACAGACATTTAAACTTTTCGCCACAATTTTTGTCAAGGTGAAATATGATGTACGTTTTGTAGGAAAGTATAAGGTACCATTAAATGAATGAAGATTGCTTTTATAATGAGACACTTGACCACTTCTTCTTTAAATCTATTATTTAATTAAATATCAAACGTCTTTTCATCATCCAAGAATTTGCACATTTAACTTCCCATTTATTCATGCTCAATCCCGTGTCCCCAGAGAAGAATCAAGTACAATAAAGAAATATAAATGAGAGCACTCATGACCCCAGTATCATTTAATCGATGAATGATGTTTTAATTAGTGCTGAAAGTAGGTTACTCCTTATGTTTTTTACCAGACACTAGAACAAGAGAACGCAGTGCTAGCTAGCATTATGGAAGGAAAGACTGCACAACAGGTATGATGAAAAAAGTAAAATTCTATTTTGTAAGTCAAATGACTATCAAAACCTGGCATTTTGTCATTAGCAAAGCATTGAACTTCCTTTATAAATCTAATCAGAGTGTGATTACAAGATTGAAATGGTGACAAGGGTAACTTTTTACAGTCCAATGGAGGTACATTATACCTAATACTTCAAACATTGAAAACTCTATGTTGGTACCTATTTTTCAATTTACACTTTCCTCAACATTATTTACTCAGTGATACAATAGTTTTGAACAAAGCTAGGGATGTTGTTGATTTAGTGCTAAATGAATGTTTTAAAATACAAATAAAAATACAGTTCTTAGCTGCTTCAAATACAGTTGCCTTCAGCGATGTTATTCATCAAAAACTGCCACGTTTATGTTGGATGCGTTCACCCAGTTCACACTGTAATATTTATGTGCAATGTCTATAAGAAAACACAGTTTACTTATATACATGATGTTTTCAGTTTTTCATCCATGTTGTGTTCCAATCTTTTGTTTATTGGTCTCTTTTTATCAGTTTTTTTTGGTTTTAATTTGGTTCCCATGTTAATTATGTTTAACCTTCTACCGATGTGAAATAAATCGACAAAATGTAAAAATAATCTTGCAAAACTGGTTTAGTTCCAACGGAAACTATATGCTTAAGATCAGAACAATAGGTGTGCATCCCATGGTATTACCTTATTGTGCATTATGGTTTCGTAGCTATAAAAGCTTTAGACTATCATGTCCTGGAAAAAAACCTTTTGCCAAATTAGCAAAATATAATGCTTTAATGCTGAAATTACCTTTATTAGAATACTTCTAAATTTGCCAATTTTCTCACTATGTGTATTATGTGGAACTTGCTCAAAAGGTCTTGGGCGATTGTTGAAACATACTATCAATCCAAATCGTTTGAAAATACTCCATATGTAAATGCCCAGATTCATACTTTCAATTAATTGAAATTTTGTCATATATCCATCAGATATGTAACTATTAAAAAGATACTGAGATTGCAATGGCGAACCTATGCTTTACAGACATTTAAACTTTTCGCCACAATTTTTGTCAAGGTGAAATATGATGTACGTTTTGTAGGAAAGTATAAGGTACCATTAAATGAATGAAGATTGCTTTTATAATGAGACACTTGACCACTTCTTCTTTAAATCTATTATTTAATTAAATATCAAACGTCTTTTCATCATCCAAGAATTTGCACATTTAACTTCCCATTTATTCATGCTCAATCCCGTGTCCCCAGAGAAGAATCAAGTACAATAAAGAAATATAAATGAGAGCACTCATGACCCCAGTATCATTTAATCGATGAATGATGTTTTAATTAGTGCTGAAAGTAGGTTACTCCTTATGTTTTTTACCAGACACTAGAACAAGAGAACGCAGTGCTAGCTAGCATTATGGAAGGAAAGACTGCACAACAGGTATGATGAAAAAAGTAAAATTCTATTTTGTAAGTCAAATGACTATCAAAACCTGGCATTTTGTCATTAGCAAAGCATTGAACTTCCTTTATAAATCTAATCAGAGTGTGATTACAAGATTGAAATGGTGACAAGGGTAACTTTTTACAGTCCAATGGAGGTACATTATACCTAATACTTCAAACATTGAAAACTCTATGTTGGTACCTATTTTTCAATTTACACTTTCCTCAACATTATTTACTCAGTGATACAATAGTTTTGAACAAAGCTAGGGATGTTGTTGATTTAGTGCTAAATGAATGTTTTAAAATACAAATAAAAATACAGTTCTTAGCTGCTTCAAATACAGTTGCCTTCAGCGATGTTATTCATCAAAAACTGCCACGTTTATGTTGGATGCGTTCACCCAGTTCACACTGTAATATTTATGTGCAATGTCTATAAGAAAACACAGTTTACTTATATACATGATGTTTTCAGTTTTTCATCCATGTTGTGTTCCAATCTTTTGTTTATTGGTCTCTTTTTATCAGTTTTTTTTGGTTTTAATTTGGTTCCCATGTTAATTATGTTTAACCTTCTACCGATGTGAAATAAATCGACAAAATGTAAAAATAATCTTGCAAAACTGGTTTAGTTCCAACGGAAACTATATGCTTAAGATCAGAACAATAGGTGTGCATCCCATGGTATTACCTTATTGTGCATTATGGTTTCGTAGCTATAAAAGCTTTAGACTATCATGTCCTGGAAAAAAACCTTTTGCCAAATTAGCAAAATATAATGCTTTAATGCTGAAATTACCTTTATTAGAATACTTCTAAATTTGCCAATTTTCTCACTATGTGTATTATGTGGAACTTGCTCAAAAGGTCTTGGGCGATTGTTGAAACATACTATCAATCCAAATCGTTTGAAAATACTCCATATGTAAATGCCCAGATTCATACTTTCAATTAATTGAAATTTTGTCATATATCCATCAGATATGTAACTATTAAAAAGATACTGAGATTGCAATGGCGAACCTATGCTTTACAGACATTTAAACTTTTCGCCACAATTTTTGTCAAGGTGAAATATGATGTACGTTTTGTAGGAAAGTATAAGGTACCATTAAATGAATGAAGATTGCTTTTATAATGAGACACTTGACCACTTCTTCTTTAAATCTATTATTTAATTAAATATCAAACGTCTTTTCATCATCCAAGAATTTGCACATTTAACTTCCCATTTATTCATGCTCAATCCCGTGTCCCCAGAGAAGAATCAAGTACAATAAAGAAATATAAATGAGAGCACTCATGACCCCAGTATCATTTAATCGATGAATGATGTTTTAATTAGTGCTGAAAGTAGGTTAATCCTTATGTTTTTTACCAGACACTAGAACAAGAGAGCGCAGTGCTGGCTAGCATTATGGAAGGAAAGACTGCACAACAGGTATGATGAAAAAAGTAAAATTCTATTTTGTAAGTCAAATGACTATCAAAACCTGGCATTTTGTCATTAGCAAAGCATTGAACTTCCTTTATAAATCTAATCAGATTGTGATTACAAGATTGAAATGGTGACAAAGGGTAACTTTTTACAGTCCAATGCAGGTACATTATACCGAATACTTCAAACATTGAAAACTCTATGTTGGTACCTATTTTTCAATTTACACTTTCCTCAACATTATTTACTCAGTGATACAATAGTTTTGAACAAAGCTAGGGATGTTGTTGATTTAGTGCTAAATGAATGTTTTAAAATACAAATAAAAATACAGTTCTTAGCTGCTTCAAATACAGTTGCTTTCAGCGATGTTATTCATCAAAAACTGCCACGTTTATGTTGGATGCGTTCACCCAGTTCACACTGTAATATTTATGTGCAATGTCTATAAGAAAACACAGTTTACTTATATATATGATTTTTTCAGTTTTTCATCCATGTTGTGTTCCAATCTTTTGTTTATTGGTCTCTTTTTATCAGTTTTTTTTGTTTTAATTTGGTTCCCATGTTAATTATGTTTAACCTTCTACCGATGTGAAATAAATCAACAAAATGTAAAAATAATCTTGCAAAACTGGTTTAGTTCCAACGGAAACTATATGCTTAAGATCAGAACAATAGGTGTGCATCCCATGGTATTTCCTTATTGTGCATCATGTTTCGTAGCTATAAAAGCTTAAGACTATCATGTCCTGGAAAAAACATTTCTGCCAAATTAGCAAAATAAATTGCTTCAATGCTGAAATTACCTTTATAAGCATACTTCTAAATTTGCCAATTTTCTCGCTATGTGTATTATGTGGAACTTGCTCAAAAGGTCTTGGGCGAATGTTGGGACATAACATCAATCCAAACCGTTTAAAAATACTCGATATGTAAATGCACTCAATCATACTTTCAACTCATTGAAATTTTGTCATATATCCATCATATATGTAACTATTAAAAAGATACTGAGATTGCAATGGCGAACCTATGCTTTACAGACATTCAAACTTTTCACCACAATTTTTGTCAAGATGAAATATGCTGTAAGTTTTGTAGGAAAGTATAAGGTACCATTAACTGAATGAAGGTTGTTTTCATAATGAGACACTTGACCACTTCTTCTTAAAATCTATTATTTAATTATATATCAAACGTCTTTTCATCATCCAAGCATTTGCACGTTTAACTTCCCATTTATTCATGCTCAACCCTGTGTCCCCAGGGAAGAACTGGGTACAATAAAGTAGTAATAATGTCAGCATTCATGACCCCAGTATCATTTAATCGATGAATGATGTTTTTATTAATGATGAAAATAGGTTACTCCTTATGTTTTTTACCAGAGCCCAGTGCAACCATGGGCAGTGCTAGCTAGCATTAACGAAATGCAGGCCCCAAAGGAGTTATGATGAAAAAAGTAAAACTCTGGTTTGTAAGTCGAATGACTGTCAAAACCTGGCATTTTGTTATTAACAAAGCATTGAACTTCCTTTTAAAATTTAATCAGAGTGTGATTACAAGATTGAAAAGGTGACAAAGGATTACTTTTTACAGTCCAATGCAGGTAGATTATACCTAATACTTCAAGCATTGAAAACTCTATGTTGACTGCTTATGTTTCAATTTACAGCTCCCTCAACATTATTTACTCAGTTATACAATAGTTTTGAATAAACTTAGGGATGTGGTTGATTCAATGCTAAATGAATGTTTTAAATTACAAATGAAAGTAAAGTTCTTAGCTGCTTCTAATACAGTTGCGTCCAGTGATGTTTTTCATCAGAAACTGTCAAGTTAATGTAGGATGCTTTCATCCAGTTCACTCTGTATTATATATGAGCAATGTCTATTTGAAAACACAGGTCTTCTTATATACATGACGTTTCCAGTTTTTCATTCCTGTTGTATTCCATTCTTTTGTTTGTTGGTCTCATTTTATCAGTTTTTTTTCTCTTAATTTTTTGACCATGATTACTATGTTTAACCTTCTACTCATTTGACATTAACAAAATGTAAAGGTAATCTTGCAATACTGCTTTACTTCCAAAGCAAACTATTTGCTTAAGATCACAACAAATGTGTGCATCCCATGGTATATTCTTATTGTGTATTATGGTTCTATAACTATAAAAGCCTTAGACTGTCATGTCCTGGAAAACATCTTCTTGCCAAATTCGGAAAATATAATGCTTTCATACTGAAATTAGCTTGATAAGCATGCTTCCAAATGTGACAACTTTCACTCTATGTGTATTGTATGGAACTTGCTCAAAATGTCTTGGGCGATTGTTGAAACATACTATCAATCCAAATCGTTTGAAAATACTCCATATGTAAATGCCCAGATTCATACTTTCAATTAATTGAAATTTTGTCATATATCCATCAGATATGTAACTATTAAAAAGATACTGAGATTGCAATGGCGAACCTATGCTTTACAGACATTTAAACTTTTCGCCACAATTTTTGTCAAGGTGAAATATGATGTACGTTTTGTAGGAAAGTATAAGGTACCATTAAATGAATGAAGATTGCTTTTATAATGAGACACTTGACCACTTCTTCTTTAAATCTATTATTTAATTAAATATCAAACGTCTTTTCATCATCCAAGCATTTGCACATTTAACTTCCCATTTATTCATGCTATATCCCGTGTCCCCAGAGAAGAATCAAGTACAATAAAGAAATATAAATGAGAGCACTCATGACCCCAGTATCATTCAATCGATGAATGATGTTTTTATTAGTGCTGAAAGTAGGTTACTCCTTATGTTTTTTACCAGACACGAGAACAAGAGAGGGCAGTGCTAGCTAGCATTAAGGCAAGAGAGGCAATACAACAGGTATGATGAAAAAAGTAAAATTCTGTTTTGTAAGTCAACTGACTATCAAAACCTGGCATTTTGTTATTAACAAAGCATTGAACTTCCTTTTAAAATCTAATCAGAGTTTGATTACAAGATTGAAATGGTGACAAAGGGTTACTTTTCACAGTCCAATGCAGGTACATTATACCTAATACTTAAAACATTGAAAACACTATGTTGGCTACCAATGTTTCAATTTACACTTTCCTCAACATTATTTACTCAGTAATACAATAGTTTTGAATCAAGTTAGGGATGTTGTTGATTTAATGCTAAATGAATGTTTTAAAACACAAATAAAAGTAAAGTTCTTAATTGCCTCTAATACATTTGCCTTCAGCAATGTTATTCATCAGAAACTGCCGTGTTTATGTTGGATGCTTTCATCCAGTTCACGCTGTATTATATATGTGCAATGTCTATATGAAAACACAGGTCTGCTTATATACATGACGTTTCCAGTTTTTCATTCCTGTTGTATTCCATTCTTTTGTTTGTTGGTCTCATTTTATCAGTTTTTTTTCTCTTAATTTTTTGACCATGATTACTATGTTTAACCTTCTACTCATTTGACATTAACAAAATGTAAAGGTAATCTTGCAATACTGCTTTACTTCCAAAGCAAACTATTTGCTTAAGATCACAACAAATGTGTGCATCCCATGGTATATTCTTATTGTGTATTATGGTTCTATAACTATAAAAGCCTTAGACTGTCATGTCCTGGAAAACATCTTCTTGCCAAATTCGGAAAATATAATGCTTTCATACTGAAATTAGCTTGATAAGCATGCTTCCAAATGTGACAACTTTCACTCTATGTGTATTGTATGGAACTTGCTCAAAATGTCTTGGGCGATTGTTGAAACATACTATCAATCCAAATCGTTTGAAAATACTCCATATGTAAATGCCCAGATTCATACTTTCAATTAATTGAAATTTTGTCATATATCCATCAGATATGTAACTATTAAAAAGATACTGAGATTGCAATGGCGAACCTATGCTTTACAGACATTTAAACTTTTCGCCACAATTTTTGTCAAGGTGAAATATGATGTACGTTTTGTAGGAAAGTATAAGGTACCATTAAATGAATGAAGATTGCTTTTATAATGAGACACTTGACCACTTCTTCTTTAAATCTATTATTTAATTAAATATCAAACGTCTTTTCATCATCCAAGCATTTGCACATTTAACTTCCCATTTATTCATGCTATATCCCGTGTCCCCAGAGAAGAATCAAGTACAATAAAGAAATATAAATGAGAGCACTCATGACCCCAGTATCATTCAATCGATGAATGATGTTTTTATTAGTGCTGAAAGTAGGTTACTCCTTATGTTTTTTACCAGACACGAGAACAAGAGAGGGCAGTGCTAGCTAGCATTAAGGCAAGAGAGGCAATACAACAGGTATGATGAAAAAAGTAAAATTCTGTTTTGTAAGTCAACTGACTATCAAAACCTGGCATTTTGTTATTAACAAAGCATTGAACTTCCTTTTAAAATCTAATCAGAGTTTGATTACAAGATTGAAATGGTGACAAAGGGTTACTTTTCACAGTCCAATGCAGGTACATTATACCTAATACTTAAAACATTGAAAACACTATGTTGGCTACCAATGTTTCAATTTACACTTTCCTCAACATTATTTACTCAGTAATACAATAGTTTTGAATCAAGTTAGGGATGTTGTTGATTTAATGCTAAATGAATGTTTTAAAACACAAATAAAAGTAAAGTTCTTAATTGCCTCTAATACATTTGCCTTCAGCAATGTTATTCATCAGAAACTGCCGTGTTTATGTTGGATGCTTTCATCCAGTTCACGCTGTATTATATATGTGCAATGTCTATATGAAAACACAGGTCTGCTTATATACATGACGTTTCCAGTTTTTCATTCCTGTTGTATTCCATTCTTTTGTTTGTTGGTCTCATTTTATCAGTTTTTTTTCTCTTAATTTTTTGACCATGATTACTATGTTTAACCTTCTACTCATTTGACATTAACAAAATGTAAAGGTAATCTTGCAATACTGCTTTACTTCCAAAGCAAACTATTTGCTTAAGATCACAACAAATGTGTGCATCCCATGGTATATTCTTATTGTGTATTATGGTTCTATAACTATAAAAGCCTTAGACTGTCATGTCCTGGAAAACATCTTCTTGCCAAATTCGGAAAATATAATGCTTTCATACTGAAATTAGCTTGATAAGCATGCTTCCAAATGTGACAACTTTCACTCTATGTGTATTGTATGGAACTTGCTCAAAATGTCTTGGGCGATTGTTGAAACATACTATCAATCCAAATCGTTTGAAAATACTCCATATGTAAATGCCCAGATTCATACTTTCAATTAATTGAAATTTTGTCATATATCCATCAGATATGTAACTATTAAAAAGATACTGAGATTGCAATGGCGAACCTATGCTTTACAGACATTTAAACTTTTCGCCACAATTTTTGTCAAGGTGAAATATGATGTACGTTTTGTAGGAAAGTATAAGGTACCATTAAATGAATGAAGATTGCTTTTATAATGAGACACTTGACCACTTCTTCTTTAAATCTATTATTTAATTAAATATCAAACGTCTTTTCATCATCCAAGCATTTGCACATTTAACTTCCCATTTATTCATGCTATATCCCGTGTCCCCAGAGAAGAATCAAGTACAATAAAGAAATATAAATGAGAGCACTCATGACCCCAGTATCATTCAATCGATGAATGATGTTTTTATTAGTGCTGAAAGTAGGTTACTCCTTATGTTTTTTACCAGACACGAGAACAAGAGAGGGCAGTGCTAGCTAGCATTAAGGCAAGAGAGGCAATACAACAGGTATGATGAAAAAAGTAAAATTCTGTTTTGTAAGTCAACTGACTATCAAAACCTGGCATTTTGTTATTAACAAAGCATTGAACTTCCTTTTAAAATCTAATCAGAGTTTGATTACAAGATTGAAATGGTGACAAAGGGTTACTTTTCACAGTCCAATGCAGGTACATTATACCTAATACTTAAAACATTGAAAACACTATGTTGGCTACCAATGTTTCAATTTACACTTTCCTCAACATTATTTACTCAGTAATACAATAGTTTTGAATCAAGTTAGGGATGTTGTTGATTTAATGCTAAATGAATGTTTTAAAACACAAATAAAAGTAAAGTTCTTAATTGCCTCTAATACATTTGCCTTCAGCAATGTTATTCATCAGAAACTGCCGTGTTTATGTTGGATGCTTTCATCCAGTTCACGCTGTATTATATATGTGCAATGTCTATATGAAAACACAGGTCTGCTTATATACATGACGTTTCCAGTTTTTCATTCCTGTTGTATTTCATTCTTTTGTTTGTTGGTCTCATTTTATCAGTTTTTTTTTCTTAATTTGTTGACCATGATTACTATGTTTAACCTTCTACTCATTTGACATTAACAAAATGTAAAGGTAATCTTGCAATACTGCTTTACTTCCAAAGCAAACTATTTGCTTAAGATCACAACAAATGTGTGCATCCCATGGTATATTCTTATTGTGTATTATGGTTCTATAACTATAAAAGCCTTAGACTGTCATGTCCTGGAAAACATCTTCTTGCCAAATTCGGAAAATATAATGCTTTCATACTGAAATTAGCTTGATAAGCATGCTTCCAAATGTGACAACTTTCACTCTATGTGTATTGTATGGAACTTGCTCAAAATGTCTTGGGCGATTGTTGAAACATACTATCAATCCAAATCGTTTGAAAATACTCCATATGTAAATGCCCAGATTCATACTTTCAATTAATTGAAATTTTGTCATATATCCATCAGATATGTAACTATTAAAAAGATACTGAGATTGCAATGGCGAACCTATGCTTTACAGACATTTAAACTTTTCGCCACAATTTTTGTCAAGGTGAAATATGATGTACGTTTTGTAGGAAAGTATAAGGTACCATTAAATGAATGAAGATTGCTTTTATAATGAGACACTTGACCACTTCTTCTTTAAATCTATTATTTAATTAAATATCAAACGTCTTTTCATCATCCAAGCATTTGCACATTTAACTTCCCATTTATTCATGCTATATCCCGTGTCCCCAGAGAAGAATCAAGTACAATAAAGAAATATAAATGAGAGCACTCATGACCCCAGTATCATTCAATCGATGAATGATGTTTTTATTAGTGCTGAAAGTAGGTTACTCCTTATGTTTTTTACCAGACACGAGAACAAGAGAGGGCAGTGCTAGCTAGCATTAAGGCAAGAGAGGCAATACAACAGGTATGATGAAAAAAGTAAAATTCTGTTTTGTAAGTCAACTGACTATCAAAACCTGGCATTTTGTTATTAACAAAGCATTGAACTTCCTTTTAAAATCTAATCAGAGTTTGATTACAAGATTGAAATGGTGACAAAGGGTTACTTTTCACAGTCCAATGCAGGTACATTATACCTAATACTTAAAACATTGAAAACACTATGTTGGCTACCAATGTTTCAATTTACACTTTCCTCAACATTATTTACTCAGTAATACAATAGTTTTGAATCAAGTTAGGGATGTTGTTGATTTAATGCTAAATGAATGTTTTAAAACACAAATAAAAGTAAAGTTCTTAATTGCCTCTAATACATTTGCCTTCAGCAATGTTATTCATCAGAAACTGCCGTGTTTATGTTGGATGCTTTCATCCAGTTCACGCTGTATTATATATGTGCAATGTCTATATGAAAACACAGGTCTGCTTATATACATGACGTTTCCAGTTTTTCATTCCTGTTGTATTTCATTCTTTTGTTTGTTGGTCTCATTTTATCAGTTTTTTTTTCTTAATTTGTTGACCATGATTACTATGTTTAACCTTCTACTCATTTGAAATTAACAAAATGTAAAGGTAATCTTGCAATACTGCTTTACTTCCAAAGCAAACTATTTGCTTAAAATCACAACAAAATGTGTGCATCCCATGGTATATTCTTATTGTGTATTATGGTTGTATAACTATAAAAGCTTTAGACTATCATGTCCTGGAAAGCATCTTTCTGCCAAATTCGGAAAATATAATGCTTTCACACTGAAATTAGCTTGATTAGCATACTTCCAAATGTGACAACTTTCACTCTATGTGTATTGTATGGAACTTGCTCAAAATGTCTTGGGCGATTGTTGAAACATACTATCAATCCAAATTGTTTCATAATACTCCATATGTAAATGCCCACACTTATACTTTCAAGTAATTTACATTTTGTCGTATATCCATCAGATGTGTAACTATTAAAAATATACTTAGAATCAAATGGTAAACCTATGCTTTACAGACATTCAAACTTTATCAGGATATTTGTTTTTATTTCTGCTAGAAAAGGTACTTCCTTTGATTTGCAGAAACTGTCGTGTTTATGTTGGATGCTTTCATCCAGTTCACGCTGTATTATATATGTGCAATGTCTATATGAAAACATAGTTCTACTTATATACATGATGTTTCCAGTTTTTTATCCATGTTGTGTTCCATTCTTTTGTTTATTGGTCTCTTTTTATCAGCTTTTTAAAAAAATTTGGTTCCCATGATAACTATGTTTAACCTTCTACCGATGTGACATAAATCGACAAAATGTAAAAGTAATCTTGCAAAACTGGTTTAGTTCCAACACAAACTATTTCCTTAAAATCAGAACAATAAGTGTGCATCCCACGGTTTTACCTTATTGTGCATCATGGTTTCGTAGCTATAAAAGCTTTAGACTATCATGTCCTGGAAAAAAACCTTTCTGCCAAATTAGCAAAATATAATGCTTCAATGCTGAAATTACCTTTATAACCATACTTCTAAATTTGCCAATTTTCTCACTATGTGTATTATGTGGAACTTACTCAGAAGGTCTTGGGCGAATGTTGGGACATAACATCAATCCAAATCGTTTGAAAATACTCCATATGTAAATGCCCAGAATCATACTTTCAATTAATTGAAATTTTGTCATATATCCATCAGATATGTAACTATTAAAAAGATACTGAGATTGCAATGACGAACCTATGCTTTACAGACATTCAAACTTTTCGCCACAATTTTTGTCAAGGTGAAATATGATGTACGTTTTGTAGGAAAGTATAAGGTACCATTAAATGAATGAAGGTTGCTTTCATAATGAGACACTTGCCCACTTCTTCTTTAAATCTATTATCTAATTATATATCAAACGTCTTTTCATCATCCAAGCATTTGCACATTTAACTTCCCATTTTTTCATGCTCAACCCCGTGTCCCCAGAGAAGAATCAAGTACAATAAAGAAATATAAATGAGAGCACTCATGACCCCAGTATCATTTTAATCGATGAATGATGTTTTAATTAATGCTGAAAGTAGGTTACTCCTTATGTTTTTTACCAGACACCAGAACAAAAGAGGGCAGTGCTAGCTAGCATTAAGGAAAGAGAGGCTGCACAACAGGTATGATGAAAAAAGTAAAATTCTATTTTGTAAGTTAAGGACTATCAAAACCTGGCATTTTGTTATAAACAAAGCATTGAACTTCATTTAAAAATCTAATCAGATAGTGTGGAAAAACATGGTCCATATTCATTAATTCCAAACCCAACAATGACAGCAAAGAGATTCCAGACTTGCCAAAGCATCAACATTTCTTTTCTAATACCAATGTGAAGAATCAAATTTCCCTCATGACTTAAGACAGGCAGTCACCCGTAAAAGGCAACTGGTGGTTTTAAACCGGTCCTCTCAACCTTAGAAATATTCAACATTAACTGCAGACACTAGTTCATTTCCAAAATGTATAGGCCTAACCACCAAAAAACATAAATTTCATTACTTCTGCCAAAAATAAAAAGAGACCTGCTAGGCCTATCACCTTTTAGTTCTCCCGACTTGTCAGTCACCTAAGTTTACAGCAAAAAAGTAAAGTAGGCCTACATCGTTTTTGTGATATTTATGAACCTGGAACATTACAAACACACTCTACCTCCACTTTAACTATGAGCCGGAGAACAAAGCCCACAGCACAACATAGCCAATGAAGTAATTTTCAAATAGTACAGAAAAACATGGTCCATATTCATTAAATCAAAACCCAACAATGACAGCAAAGAGATTCCAGACTTGCCAAAGCATCAACATTTCTTTTCTAATACCAATGTGAAGAATCAAATTTCCCTCCTGACTTGAGACAGGCAGTCACTCGTAAAAGGCAACTGGTGGTTTTAAACCGGTCCTCTCAACCTTAGAAATATTCAACATTAACTGCAGACACTAGTTCATTTCCAAAATGTATAGGCCTAACCACCAAAAACACAAATTTCATTACTACTGCCAAAAATAAAAGGAGACCTGCTAGGCCTAACACCTTTTAGTTCTCCCGACTTGTCAGTCACCTTAGTTTACAGCAAAAAAGTAAAGTAGGCCTACATCGTTTTTGTGATATTTATGAATCTGGAACATTACAAACACACTCTACCTCCACTTTAACTATAAGTCGCAGAACAAAGCCCACAGCACAACATAGCCAATGAAGTAATTTTCAAATAGTACAGAAAAACATGGTCCATTTTCATTAATTCCAAACCCAACAATGACAGCAAAGAGATTCCAGACTTACCAAAGCATCAACATTTCTTTTCTAATACCAATGTGAAGAATCAAATTTCCCTCCTGACTTGAGACAGGCAGTCACCCGTAAAAGGCAACTGGTGGTTTTAAACCGGTCCTCTCAACCTTAGAAATATTCAACATTAACTGCAGACACTAGATCATTTCCAAAATGTATAGGCCTAACCACCAAAAACACAAATTTCATTACTTCTGCCAAAAATAAAAAGAGACCTGCTAGGCCTATCACCTTTTAGTTCTCCCGACTTGTCAGTCACCTAAGTTTACAGCAAAAAAGTAAAGTAGGCCTACATCGTTTTTGTGATATTTATGAATCTGAAACATTACAAACACACTCTACCTCCACTTTAACTATGAGCCGGAGAACAAAGCCCACAGCACAACATAGCCAATGAAGTAATTTTCAAATAGTACAGAAAAACATGGTCCATATTCATTAAATCAAAACCCAACAATGACAGCAAAGAGATTCCAGACTTGCCAAAGCATCAACATTTCTTTTCTAATACCAATGTGAAGAATCAAATTTCCCTCCTGACTTGAGACAGGCAGTCACCCGTAAAAGGCAACTGGTGGTTTTAACCGGTCCTCTCAACCTTAGAAATATTCAACATTAACTGCAGACACTAGTTCATTTCCAAAATGTATCGGCCTAACCACAAAAAACACAAATTTCATTACTTCTGCCAAAAATAAAAAGAGACCTGCTAAGCCTATCACCTTTTAGTTCTCCCGACTTGTCAGTCACCTAAGTTTACAGCAAAAAAGTAAAGTAGGCCTACATCGTTTTTGTGATATTTATGAATCTGGAACATTACAAACACACTCTACCTCCACTTTAACTATAAGTCGCAGAACAAAGCCCACAGCACAACATAGCCAATGAAGTAATTTTCAAATAGTACAGAAAAACATGGTCCATATTCATTAATTCCAAACCCAACAATGACAGCAAAGAGATTCCAGACTTACCAAAGCATCAACATTTCTTTTCTAATACCAATGTGAAGAATCAACATTTCTTTTCTAATACCAATGTGAAGAATCAAATTTCCCTCCTGACTTGAGACAGGCAGTCACCCGTAAAAGGCAACTGGTGGTTTTAAACCGGTCCTCTCAACCTTAGAAATATTCAACATTAACTGCAGACACTAGTTCATTTCCAAAATGTATAGGGCTAACCACCAAAAACACAAATTTCATTGCTTCTGCCAAAAATAAAAAGAGACCTGCTAGGCCTATCACCTTTTAGTTCTCCCGACTTGTCAGTCACCTAAGTTTACAGCAAAAAAGTAAAGTAGGCCTACATCGTTTTTGTGATATTTATGAATCTGGAACATTACAAACACACTCTACCTCTACTTTAACTATGAGTCGGAGATCAAAGCCCACAGCACAACATAGCCAATGAAGTAATTTTCAAATAGTACAGAAAAACATGGTCCATATTCATTAATTCAAAACCCAACAATGACAGCAAAGAGATTCCAGACTTGCCAAAGCATCAACATTTCTTTTCTAGTACCAATGTGAAAATCAAATTTCCCTCCTGGCTTGGGACAGGCAGTCACCCGTAAAAGGCAACTGGTGGTTTTAAACCGGTCCTCTCAACCTTAGAAATATTCAACATTAACTGGAGACACTAGTTCATTTCCAAAATGTATAGGCCTAACCACCAAAAACACAAATTTCATTATTTCTGCCCAAAAATAAAAAGAGACCTGCTAGGCCTATCACCTTTTAGTTCTCCCGACTTGTCAGTCACGTAAGTTTACAGCAAAAAAGTAAAGTAGGCCTACATCGTTTTTGTGATATTTATGAATCTGGAACATTACAAACACACTCTACCTCCACTTTAACTATGAGTCGCAGAACAAAGCCCACAGCACAACATAGCCAATGAAGTAATTTTCAAATAGTACAGAAAAACATGGTCCATATTCATTAATTCAAAACCCAACAATGACAGCAAAGAGATTCCAGACTTGCCAAAGCATCAACATTTCTTTTCTAATACCAATGTGAAGAATCAAATTTCCCTCCTGACTTGAGACAGGCAGTCACTCGTAAAAGGCAACTGGTGGTTTTAAACCGGTCCTCTCAACCTTAGAAATATTCAACATTAACTGCAGACACTAGTTCATTTCCAAAATGTATAGGCCTAACCACCAAAAACACAAATTTCATTACTACTGCCCAAAAATAAAAAGAGACCTGCTAGGCCTATCACCTTTTAGTTCTCCCGACTTGTCAGTCACCTAAGTTTACAGCAAAAAAGTAAAGTAGGCCTACATCGTTTTTGTGATATTTATGAATCTGGAACATTACAAACACACTCTACCTCTACTTTAACTATAAGTCGCAGAACAAAGCCCACAGCACAACATAGCCAATGAAGTAATTTTCAAATAGTACAGAAAAACATGGTCCATATTCATTAATTTTCAAACCCAACAATGACAGCAAAGAGATTCCAGACTTACCAAAGCATCAACATTTCTTTTCTAATACCAATGTGAAGAATCAACATTTCTTTTCTAATACCAATATGAAGAATCAAATTTCCCTCCTGACTTGAGACAGGCAGTCACCCGTAAAAGGCAACTGGTGGTTTTAAACCGGTCCTCTCAACCGTAGAAATATTCAACATTAAATGGAGACACTAGTTCATTTCCAAAATGTATAGGGCTAACCACCAAAAACACAAATTTCATTGCTTCTGCCAAAAATAAAAAGAGACCTGCTAGGCCTATCACCTTTTAGTTCTCCCGACTTGTCAGTCACCTAAGTTTACAGCAAAAAAGTAAAGTAGGCCTACATCGTTTTTGTGATATTTATGAATCTGGAACATTACAAACACACTCTACCTCCACTTTAACTATGAGTCGGAGATCAAAGCCCACAGCACAACATAGCCAATGAAGTAATTTTCAAATAGTACAGAAAAACATGGTCCATATTCATTAATTCAAAACCCAACAATGACAGCAAAGAGATTCCAGACTTGCCAAAGCATCAACATTTCTTTTCTAGTACCAATGTGAAAATCAAATTTCCCTCCTGGCTTGAGACAGGCAGTCACCCGTAAAAGGCAACTGGTGGTTTTAAACCGGTCCTCTCAACCTTAGAAATATTCAACATTAACTGGAGACACTAGTTCATTTCCAAAATGTATAGGCCTAACCACCAAAAACACAAATTTCATTATTTCTGCCAAAAATAAAAAGAGACCTGCTAGGCCTATCACCTTTTAGTTCTCCCGACTTGTCAGTCACGTAAGTTTACAGCAAAAAAGTAAAGTAGGCCTACATCGTTTTTGTGATATTTATGAATCTGGAACATTACAAACACACTCTACCTCCACTTTAACTATGAGTCGCAGAACAAAGCCCACAGCACAACATAGCCAATGAAGTAATTTTCAAAAAGTACAGAAAAACATGGTCCATATTCAAATGAAAGTAGGTTACTCCTTATGTTTTTTACCAGACACTAGAACAAGAGAGCGCAGTGCTAGCTAGCATTATGGAAGGAAAGACTTCACAACAGGTATGATGAAAAAAGTAAAATTCTATTTTGTAAGTCAAATGACTATCAAAACCTGGCATTTTGTCATTAGCAAAGCATTGAACTTCCTTTATAAATCTAATCAGAGTGTGATTACAAGATTGAAATGGTGACAAAGGGTAACTTTTTACAGTCCAATGCAGGTACATTATACCTAATACCTCAAACATTGAAAACTCTATGTTGGCTACCGATGTTTCAATTTACACTTTCCTCAACATTATTTACTCAGTAATACAATAGTTTTGAACAAAGTTAGGGATGTTGTTGATTTAATGCTGAATGAATGTTTTAAAATACAAATAAAAATACAGTTCTTAGTTGCTTGAAATACAGTTGCCTTCAGCGATGCTATTCATCAAAAACTGCCGCGTTTATATTGGATGCTTTCATCCAGTTCACACTGTAATATTTATGTGCAATGTCTATATAAAAACACAGTTTTACATGATGTTTTCAGTTTTTCACCCATGTTGTGTTCCATTCTTTTGTTTATTGGTCTCTTTTTGTCAGCTTTTTTAAAATTTTGTTCCCATGATAACTATGTTTAACCTTCTACCGATGTGACATAAATCGACAAAATGTAAAAGTAATCTTGCAAAACTGGTTTAGTTGCAACGCAAACTATTTGCTTAGGATCAGAACAATAGGTGTGCATCCCATGGTATTTCCTTATTGTGCATCATGGTTTCGTAGCTATAAAAGCTTTAGACTATCATGTCCTGGAAAAAAACCTTTCTGCCAAATTAGCAAAATATAATGCTTCAATGCTGAAATTACCTTTATTAGAATACTTCTGAATTTGCCAATTTTCTCACTATGTGTATTATGTGGAACTTGCTCAAAAGGTCTTGGGCGAATGTTGGGACATAACATCAATCCAAATCGTTTGAAAATACTCCATATGTAAATGCCCAGAATCATACTTTCAATTAATTGAAATTTTGTCATATATCCATCAGATATGTAACTATTAAAAAGATACTGAGATTGCAATGGCGAACCTATGCTTTACAGACATTCAAACTTTTCGCCACAATTTTTGTCAAGGGGAAGTATGATGTACGTTTTGTAGGAAAGTATAAGGTACCATTAAATGAATGAAGGTTGCTTTCATAATGAGACACTTGACCACTTCTTCTTTAAATCTATTATTTAATTATATATCAAACGTCTTTTCATCATCCAAGCATTTGCACATTTAACTTCCCATTTATTCATGCTCGACCCCGTGTCCCCAGAGAAGAATCAAGTACAATAAAGAAATATAAATGAGAGCACTCATGACCCCAGTATCGTTTAATCGATGAATGATGTTTTTATTAGTGCTGAAAGTAGGTTACTCCTTATGTTTTTTACCAGACACCAGAACAAGAGAGGGCAGTGCTAGCTAGCATTAAGGAAAGAGAGGCTGCACAACAGGTATGATGAAAAAAGTAGACCATATAGATATGACTTTCAGATTCGATTTTTCACTTGCATGCACGAGCATGCGTTTGCTATAGAAGGCAAATGGATTTTATTTGGTTGTTGTGATTTTGCGCTTAGATTGTGAAAATTGAGTTACAATTTAAATCCAGTGCGGGGGGGGGGGGGGTATGTCCAAACATAGGCTCGATCATGTGTTGCTATCAGAATCAGCTTCACCATCATTTGACGTTTGACGTTTTCTATTTCCGTCCTTGCAATGTCTCTGGCGGCCTTATAAAACAATTTCCCCGATTAAAAGTCTCTGGATTCTCATGCTCTTTGTGATAGACTGCATAATCAACTTTAATTCCTTACTTTTCTACGCCCAGTTCACGCAGGAGGCAATGAGAGTTTTTCCAAGTACTTGAATTAATGAACAAGAATAATTCAATTTCAGTCATATTCAGTCATATATTTATTTACAGTGTATCTATGTCTATACACGCAATAGTCACTTATTTTATTTTGTAACATTATACCGTCAAAATAGTGAATTAAAATGTAATGAACTACCGCCTGCAGACCAACTTAGAGCAGCTTAATATGGATACAAACCATACAAGGTGTGCATTCGATTCAATGTGTCATATTAAAAGGGGCATCATATGAACTCAGAACTCGGGATACTTTTCTTTAACCAATCTGCAAATAAAAAAAAATCACAAAATTATAGATATTGATATGGCTTGGGAGACATCCCGTGAAGTCACTGACTACAAAACAAGCAAATACAAACCATTGTATGGTTATTCAGTCTCTATGGAAAATTAACTTCCGAATGTAGCACCGAGGTATGAACACCATTACTGGTTATTTTGGCAAGCGTTACGGTTAATGATAATACAACCATGTTGGCGGTTATTCAAGCATTTGTGCGGGTTTTTATGTACCTTAAGAAACAGTGCATGAGTGTGTATCTTTCCTATTATATCCTTATCTCTTTGATTTACTAAATTTGGAATGTCAGTTACGAACCTATGTTGAGCAGAGTCCTTTTACTCTAATAAAACGTTTATCACTATCTCCAGTGACCGGTATTGAAACTTTTATTTATAATTATTGTGACTGGTTCAATCAAGATTGGGCTAATTTGTTTGAATAACTTTGCGGACATTTCATCATGACCTGAGCTGCTTTTGGGTGTTAAAGAGATTATTACTTTTTAACATTTTTTGTTAAGTAATTAAATTCAAAATTATGATTGTATTTGATTACATATCTATCAAAACTTAGTTCAACAGTTTTGGTGATATTTAGTGAAAGATTAAGTCCTATATGTGTGAATAATACATTAAATTGGTTCGCAATTATATTTTCCTCACTTTTTTCCATTCATTTTAAGTATTTCTTGGAGAGATATCCTTGATTTTTTTCTATTAAATGTATTATTCATTAGTGTCCATGTTTGCCTCATATCATGTTTACATTCATTGAAAATAGAGTCAAAGTATAATGTTTTCATAAGTCTGATAGTCTTCTTTAAAACATTATTATGGGTTATTAATTTTGAAAGTAGAATATTTATTACAGTTGGAATTTGCTTTCCTCAGGTGTTGTAGAAGTTATCTCGATATTTTGTTGAATTAGGTATACCTTATGTAATCTAATATTACAGGAAATATATGTATCATTTGCTACCTCAGTTTCTATACCCGATTAACTATGATTAAGGTGATGATTACCATTTGGATCTGGCTCCTGTTTGTACACAACATTGCCATGTAGCAAGTGCATTGTTGTGTTGTTAATTGCTTCAATGGTATTAACATATCATTTCTCAAACTTTGGATTATTTTACTTTCAATTCGATGGAGCAAGTGAAGTATTGTTTGTGATTACATAGCTTCCTCGTAAAAATACCCTTGCTTGTTTTTAGTGCGACTTCACTGAGCTTACAGAAAATGTTATGGATAAGAGTTATATTCCATGGGTCATGATATTTTAGGAAAAAACATTTACATCATCATTTTTCTAATATATATATATATATATATATGTACATACGTAAGTTATTCATTTAGTTTTAACACATGTATGTTGAAATCACCCACTATCATTATTCTGTTGGTGACAGTATCATAAATTAAAGTATTGGTTTAATTCCATAAGAGACTGCAATGAAATATTCAGTAAGATTTCGAGAATGTCTATATACCTTACCAAGTAAAATATGTCTAATGAAAGATGTAATTGAAATTTCAATAAATTTAACGCCCCATTTTCCTGAAATCTTGCTAATATCAAACTTAGGATACTCTTGGTTTGTTATTCGATCCAAATACACTTTTCCGAGCAACCCAGTCTTGGGACTACCAGTGACCACAATGGTAATAAGTCTTAACGACTTCATTGTGCTTGTATCCCGAAAGAGGTAGTTGCCATTATATAAATTCTTGGATGAATGACCTGTATTTATTTTAAATCTAAGTTCCTTTTTAAAAGTGTTTTATTTTTTCCCTACCCTGTGTATTTATATTATATGATAATTACCCGAATAAGGCCAAATAAATAAAATCAATAAAATGTTTATATACTTGTGCTTAGTTATTTAATTAAGCCACCTTTGCAACAACACGTTTTCCCTTGGATAGTGCATTGATCTGTTGATTATCCTCTAATTGTGGGACTGATAGATCAATGTCTAAAGTTATATAACATTCTTGTAAACAAATTATAAATTCCGTAGCTTGGTTTTTAAGTCCATGTCCCATTATCACAAGTTCGTTGCATTTCACATGAATGGTATCTATGTTTGTACTTAAAACACACAAAAAACCCACTTATTTTTCTATGAAATATGATCAAAGTAGTTAATGTATGGAGAATGTTGAATAATTTCCAGGACTTCATTATTTGCGTCTTGCTGTATCTGGAAAGTGTTGCAAAGTGAGTTTCCATCTATGCCCCCCCCCCCCCCCAAGCAAACATTTAAGACCTGGACCAGCACTGTCCCTTTCTTAGAGCTTTAAAATGGCCCAATTGAGGCCATCAGAACTGTACCAGCATAGATCTGCACAGCGGGTTCATGTTTCCCTAATACATTTTGGCTCTGTTGTAACAGTGTTGGCCAACTAGAAACCCTGTACTGCCCAACATGTTGGATTACAGACCCTGTATTGTAACTGCGCTAGTCCATTAGACAACCACTGCCATCTAAGTATTGCCTATTGTTGCCTGTTACCTCATACTGTGACTATATATATATACATATATACTGGGCCAGTACAGTGAAGCTGCGTACGTCGAACATGCACTTTGTCAGTTAGTCACACTGTCCGCAATTTTCAAGAATTATTTGGGTTTTGTTGTTGTTGTTGTTGTTGTTGTTTTTTAAAGATATAGGGGATGGAAGACATAGTACCTACAGATATTTGTGTAAAACGTACCAACATAAGCTATGTATACAAATACGTTTTCTTCTTACATGTTATCCTCGAGCAATTTCAAAGTGGAGGAAGGGCGCCATATTGTGACGTCTTACACAGCAAGAGGAACTATTTTTTCTCTGTGGATTCACATGTACAAAACAAGTGCGGTGGACCACTAAGCAACGTTAACATCGTTTCAGTCGAACATGTCTTGGACAGTTCCTTACGATTTACTATACGATTAAAATAAGAATAAGAACCTATGTTTGTCATGAAACACTCATAATTATGGCCACTTATATCTCTAGTTCGGCTTTTACCTGGTGACTTCCCATAGATCGTTGATGTTCTTGATCACCAATCCGTTGGCTCCCGACTCTTTCCTTTTATATATACGTATTTTCTCAATGCCCATATGATTTTTATATCAGAGTTTGGAAGCGGAGTGCATTGTATGGGTACTGGAAAACAGTCACTGCGACATAGTTAGGTTTGTAAAGAGCAAAATATAGTTAGATTTCAATAATTCCTCATGAAACTAAACATTGGTTTGCTTTTGTTTGTTTAAATTTTCACGTTTTTTGTATTTTTGACATTTTACTGTTTTAAACATGATTCCTATTCAAAACGTTTTAAAATATTGTTTCACTGGGTTTTTATTTTCGCGTTTTTGTGACGTCAGCAAAATAAGCGAAAACAGTGATATAGCGAAATTCAATTATTGTACAATATAAGTCACCAAAGGTGACAGTGGCTGGTTCAAACTTTCCCGTCGTGCTTTTTAGAAATAGAAACCCTTGAATACCGTAAATGGTATGTTTAAAAGTGACTTTGTAATTAGGGAGTGTGGGTACCACGGTACCACGCTGTGGGGTACACCAGGAACCAGAGACTCCTGCTGGCCATCACCATATTTTCATCACAGATACCAGACAATTAAGCTACGGTTTACACATTTTCCCTTACCAGCGCGGACATTAATGTATGTCATGGATGCACGACCTAAAGACTTAAATTTCCTCAGGTCACCAATATACGGGTGGGGCCTAAAATTCCTTGACGCTTCGGGTCTAGGCCCATATCTTATAAGTAGACCAGCATCAAGTGCATGGTATATCATGGATGTTCATAGGCCTGTTACATAAATTGGGATCTGTTACAAATTAAACAACTGTAGTTTTAATAACTGAAATCAATGGATGCCCCTTTAAACTTGATGATGTCTCTTTCAGTGCCAAATTTTGAAGTTAGGCAACAGTTTTCTCGACAATGCGCCCAATACGCACCGAAAAAAAAGTGTTGACCTGGGATATTGTCTCCAGAACTATAGGCATGCTTTTGTTTGAGGGGAAGGATCTTTTATGAGGAATACAAATGCGAGATCCTTATTATAATTTAGACTGGTTTGACTGACGTAGATCAACTTAAGTCGCGCTTGGCACTGAGAGGGCTAAGGGGATGTCTCGATTAGCCTGCTCTGAAGGTTGGCTGTTAAATTCTTGTTTCATACGCATGAGATTGTAGAGATTTGGTCAGAAACTTCACAGGTATATTTCTTCATCAATTAAGTCAGAAAAGGCTAAATTAGCTGGAGAGGGTGTTCACGTTTCGCGCCATTGTACATTCTGTGTCAGAAAAAATTGTATAGACTTGTGACACATGTCGATAAAGTGGTCACTAAATAAAAGTTTCGAAAACTTTTAATAATAATTTAATTAAAAATTTAAATGTTGAATATCCCCAAAAGTATTATACATAGAAATGCCATTCAAACTTTTATCAATATGTTTATGGGAAAACCGCATCCAATGAACCATGAAACAGAGTTGTTGGATTTGAATGGCATAAGCCAAGGGAACGTGCAAAATTTAAATGCTGAATAGATTTAAAACAACTACAGATAGAGGTGCCATTCTGACTTAAATTTTCGGGTTTGTGATATAGCCACAGCCAGTCAACCATGATCAAAATTCATGGAATATATATATATATATATATATATATATATATATATATATATATATATATATATATATATATATATATATATATATATATATATATATATATATATATATATATATATATATATGTATATAAATATATGCAAGTTAGGTGAAGACACAACACTTAATTTTTGAATAACTTCATATATGATATAGATAAAATTGCAATTCTTACTTAATTTTTTAGTTTTTTTTTAACAAAGTTACATCCAATGCACTGTAAACCAAAGTTGTACATTTTTTATTCATGCAAATGAGATGAATACCCAAAACGTGATCCTTGAATAACTTCAGACTATTATACATGGAGATGCCATTCCTACTTCAAGGTTTTGGCATGTGACATAGCCACATACAATAAACCATAAACCAAAGCTTTAGCATCTTAATTTATGCAAATTAGGCTAATACGCAAAATGTAGAATATGTCGAACAATGGCAAAGTGTTGCATGTCCAGCTGTTCTTATTTAGAAGGCATCCAAACATATTTGCTGTGAAGTAAAACTTTCTTTCTAGTTTATGTCATCTTCCATTTCAGTTATTGGGTGAACGGACAATTGCTGTTAAATCGGGATCATCATTGCGCACCATGAAACCTTGTTTTCTCAGGAGCATGAGTGCCATCGCAAACCTACTTGAGGACTTGCATTCCGAATATGTTCTTAGCCCAGAAGAAAGAGAACAAATGACGGTATTGGGTGTTCACATTCTGTTAATAGCGAAATAGAGAGACCAGCTTAATGGGGCTCTTAATGGTATACATGTACCGGTTGGTAAGGTTTCCACAAAAAAAGGATTGGTGCCCCTATGTATTTTACATAACCGTGATATTGCAAGAAAGCAGATACGAACGAACAAAAAAAATGAAGAAAGAGAAAAGAAAGAAAATGTTAGATAAAGAAATATTGAAAAACAAGGGAAGTAAGAAAAAGGGCCAAAGAAAGAAAGAAATTTCCGAAGGCATTGCCTTATTGTTCATACGACATTCCCCAATTAATTCTTGTCCAGAGACATGTCAAGTCCAATTTTGTGTCGCTTCCGAAATCTCATAGACTCAATTTTCTTTTAATCAAGCAAACATAATTAAAACCTTAGCTTTCCTAAAGCAAGAGACAGGCAACTTCTAAAATTTCTCTGCGTGACTGTTGCTTGATATGAGTGGTCAATACTTTGGAGACGTTGTAACAGTCATATGTATATAACCACTGTCGTGACGGGTCTCCAGCAAAACATTCTTTTGGTCTATACTAAAGAAATGCAGCGTTTCTCCTTTCCTCGTTATTTTCGGAAAATTTGGACCCATTAAAAAAACCCATAAAATGCCACAGGCCTGTATCAAGCAAAGCAAGTATGCTTTGTACTTGTGTCTGTTTGTCCAGAACCTTTTCCTAGTAGTCATTATCTTATTTCGTAGTCCAAACTCTTTACTCACCATATGCTAACAAGACACTGTCTAACATATATAAATATGGAATTATTATTGTCCATATTGCACACGTTCTTCTGAGGACGTTTGACATAGGCTGTTTTAAACCAAATAAATTTGAGGGTCTATAGCGAGTAACTACTCAGAACATGTTTTGGAGCCTTTCACCGTACATGTCTCTCTGCGTAGCGGCTCCTTGTCTAATCTAAATATTCGGCAAAAACAACCCATATAATAATGATTAAACATGAACGTGGTAAATGATGAATTAGCTAAATACGTGAAGTTTTGCTTATAAATACAAAGCTTCATTATAAACGAAGAAAACCTGTCAAACAAAACATAATAACTAAATTTGTATAGTACAGGTTCAGATAAGACCAATTTGACTTGCCCCTGAACCAGTATGTACCTTTTCTAGCTGGATACCTTATCCTAATTATACCACCTGCCAGTGTATAACTGCCGCAGAAACAAACTGGGGCCTTATGTTCAGTCCCGGTGAATGTAACATAAACAGTTCCAGCTAGTCCACCTGTACAAACAAGGGAAACCCTAACAAGTGCTGCAACAATGGAAATCCTGCACCAGCAATGTAAAATAAAACCCATGATGACATCTACTCTTGACTTTGAAAGTCTCGAAAAAAATTAGCTCCACTTCACTGCCAACGATGAGTCAATGTTTCAACGTGATGTGTCAGGTTTGTGAGATTTAAGAAAATACTGTCGATTTGGAGCAATAGCTTAGTTCCGAGATAGGGACAATTTTTGCCACCGGTGGCGCTGACTACTATGTTCCCGCGATGTCACGGACGTTTCTGCAGGTCTCGGGGGACACTTTCAAGTCTCGCCATTTTGCCCCATTGTGTTAACACGGGAAAGTTGGTGTCATTTTTTTAACGCCGGTTATTTTAATAACCTACAAGTGTAACTCCAAGAAAGCATGCCAGTGTACAACTGTAAGATACCAGGGTGTACCTCAGATAGCAGAAAACACCGTCACTATGAAAAATACTGACAAAAAACCTGAGACAAAACCTACACAAATCGGGGCCTGCATTGTGGCACAACTGACCATGCATTAAGTCACCCTTGATTGACTCGGTGAGTTCTGAGGGATTACCCTGGGGCGCACTTCTGCCAGCGCTTTGAAGATCCTCGCGCTTGGCTGACCACTAACCAGATTAGCGCTTGACGGGTGCAATCAGAAATTAACAGTACAGCACTTGACCTAAATTCGCAATACATTGTCTGCAAACTTTGTTACCTGATCACTGGCACACTGTGGGCCTTCAAGCATGTTCAGATCAGCTATTATTATTTGGTTAAGATTGGCGACATTAAACAATCAATAAATAAATATCAAATAATTAATATTAAAGCCCTCGTACGCTGTACACTGGCATCTCAACCACCGGCATTGCTTTCAGGTCTTTTGTCCAGGAGGTTATCGAAGATATGTATGGCAAAGCCACCTTCTTCTGTCCATCGGGAAACTCCAATCGAGCTCTCCGCACGTCCATGGTATCATCCTTCTCCTCAACTAGGTCTTTCTTCACATATTTGTACCCCATGCACTCCGCGAATCTTTAGAAATTTCCGAGGATCAACCACTTTCATCTTTGAAAATTTGTCGTATAGTTCGTTTCCCGTCTGTTCAATCACGTTAATCGCCGCTCCTCCGTCGTCCGTATTTCCCGCCATGTTCACAGAAACTGAACGATCACTGTTGCACGTCGATTCTCGTATGGGTTTCGCTGTCACGCTGTGTTGGTCACGGCCTACTGTTACCCTGGGAAAGCTTGACCGCGGAATTGCGTTACCAGGCATGTCGGGCATGCGCGGAGGGCAAAAATCTACCATGCGAAGCCTGGTGTTAAAAAAAATCCCTAACTCGGAACGCCCGTATTCATTAATATTGAGTAAATGTGCAGTCAGACATGTCATAAAAGAATGAAAGTCATTCGCTTTTATGTCAAAAACATGTTGTCAAAACAGAACTTTTCTAAACACGATTTTAAGTACAATTAGGCAAACCGCTAACTGTCGTCGGCCGCTTCTTGTTACCCATAGCGCCTGGGGGTTAAACCTGACATGTAAGCCTAAAATGCCTGAAAGTGAATACTAAGAAAGAATGATGCTAAAAGATAAAATTTAAGGAGAGTCTAAAATCTGTTAAATATATGTAGCCAATCTTTCTAATACTCTTTGGATATTACCAGTAAAATTTGAAGGGCAAGCCAGACAAGAATGAAAGTTTTTAGTATTTAAGTCAAGAGAATGCAATCAAAATTTAATATTTTAACCAGATATCAAGTACATCTAGGCAAGATTGTAACTGTCAAAATATCTGAAAGTAAATACTAAGACAGAATGATGCCAAAAGATAAAATTTAAGGAAAGTCGAAAACTGTTAAATTATTGTAGCAAATCTTTCTGATAATCTTCGGATATTACCAGCAAAATTTGAAGGGCAAACCAGACAGGAATGAAAGTCTTTAGTATTTAAGTCAGGAGAATGCAACCAAAATCTAATATTTTAACCAGACATCAAGTACATCTAGGCAAGATTGTAACTGTCATGGTTAGCTGCTTGGTACCTATAGCCCCTAGGGGTTTGACCTAACAGAAAAACAAGCGAGCCGAAATTGTCTGAAAGGTGAATATTTAACAGAATGATGCCAAAATATCAAATTAAGTAGCAAAACAGGCAAGTGTAAAATATATAAAATTATGGAAGCCAAATTTTTTAACCATCTCTGGATATTTACAGCAAAATGTGTAGAAATATTTGATCAAAAGCACATATTTGAGTCGTCTTGACTTAAGTTTATTGTAAATACATTTGGTTCCAGATGCAAGGTCGTGAAATTTAGAACAAATACGACCAAATCTTAAAATTTCTGACAAAAACGTATTATATCCTATAGTTTCCGGGAAAGGATGATTAACTACTTCAAAGTTAAACTTATCTATTTTGTGATAGACATTCATGCAAAACCTGTCATTTGTGGCCTGAATATCCAAGTCCAGGAACACATCTCTGAAACCATCTGAATTTTTAACCTCCAAAGGGATATATTTTGGGTAAATTTTGTAAACAGTTTCATTGAAAATTTGTACATTTACACAAGGAATGTCATCAATATGTCTTCCGTTGTTTGACAATTTTGTAGCCATTTGAAAGTCCTTCTTCATCAATTTATCCATAAACTTAAATTCAAGCCAGGCTAAATACAAATCTATCTGTAACAGGGAGTTAAAACCCGGGGGGGGGGGGGGGATTTACTGTCGTGCGTGTGTCATTTTAATGTTTTTGATTGTCTTATTTCCGTGAGTTCACTGAAGTATTTTAAGTATAGTGATAATCAATATGCCCCACATTGGAAAGAAATTTGGTTGCAAATAAATTGAAATATTAGGTTTGACCAACGGTTACTGAGTTGGACACCTCCCCCCACCGCCACACACACAGAAGCATATATGTATATTGGGGGGTAGGTATGTAGATAGATAGATAGATAGATAGATAGATATATAGATAGATGGATAGACAGATAGATATATAGATAGACAGACAGACACACAGATAGATAGATAGATAGATAGAAAGATAGATAGATAGATAGATAGATAGATAGATAGATAGATAGATAGATAGATAGATAGATAGATAGATAGATAGATAGATAGATAGATAGATAGATAGATAGATAGATAGATAGATAGATAGATAGATAGATAGATAGATAGATAGATAGATAGATAGATGTTCTTCTAAAATTGTGAAACTGATCAACATATTACAATATAACACGTGGATTGGGGGGGGGGGGTCCTTGTTGATACAAGGGTATTTGAAATACTTTACAGAACGTATGGGCTAAAACATCACCTTTAATGGTCCTTGCTTAAACCGTTTGTGCCCAATGACATCACATGTGACGACATATGTCTACTCCTGTCTGTGAAATAAGACCTTCAAAAGCATACCCTTCAAATTATCACTTTCTCTAATGATTTGGAATTTTCAAGTCCAAGTTCATCGTAAACATATTCTAGCAATTATAAAAAATAACATAAATTAAGCAAATCTATATACCTATGACTGATCTAATTTTTCTCAAAACATGTCAAATTACCCCAGGGCGACAAATAGCCTATTACATTTTCCCCATTAATTACACAACAAAAATGTCCATTGTATTAAAATCAGTCTTGAAAGGGCTCTTTCGTATAAAGTGTTGTTTATTTGAAAATATCTTTCTATAGCCCTGACAGAATCAGAAACAAAAAAAGTCGAAATTTAAAGTTCGTTAAATTTAAGTGCGTTGTTTTGGCTTTGCAGATGACACAGACAACCGAAGAGAAAGTAGCGATGCTCCTACATTTTCTAAGGAGGAAAGATGAACATGCATGTTCCAAATTTCAAGAGGCACTTATAAAAAACCAACAATAATGGGGCTGCACAAAAACTACAAACGGAAATGATAAACCTGAAAGCTTCGAGAACTATTGACAATCCTATTTGTGTCCTATCTTAGAACATCATGAGATATGAAAAAAAACATGACAAAGATTGATACTGTTTCTGTCCTTGGCAATGATCAACTGGTTGACGCAAGGTGGCGGGGGGCTTTAAACTACTATTTGTAATCACCAGGCTTGCAAGAGTCCAGTACATTGGTGTTTAAATCAACCATAGTAAGTCGAGATTTAGTTCAATTACACATCTGGTGGAAACTTTTGTCTCTGAGCTTTGCTTTTAATTGGAAATTCAACTTATGAAAATCGTCATGGAAAAGCATTTTACGTGGAGAAAAAGGAAAAAAAAGATGACTTGCACACTAAATCAAGCCACCCCACATATCGTTGGTTTTTGCGAAACACCGTCCACCTTGAGGAAGAACTTCGGGTTTTGAATAACTCGTTATAAAATTTTGTGTCATGTTTGAAGGTTAACATCAAATGACTAATTTTGAGTTCCAACCTTGAAACTGTTGGTGTCAAATTTACGTGTTGACTGAAAAAGTCCTTTATGGATCCTGTTTGAATATAATTTGTTTGATGCTAGGGTGTGTCCGCTTTAAGTTTCTGTATATACAACCAAGATATAGTCGGACTTTGAATCTGTATTTCTCGGTTTAGCATAATTTCAGTTGCCATGCCCATATTCGGATGATGGAAACCGTTTCCGGATGCATGGCCGTCAGCATACAATGCCAAGCAGAGTTCATCTGAAGAGATGATTTGGCAGCAGTGTATCTTCTATGTTGTTTCTTATGTAAAGGCCAATTATTTTATAAACAAAATGTAAAGGAGAATTATTATTAAAACTTTAACGTCAGGAAGACCAAAAAATATGTCTGTGCCGTATTCTATATGTATAAATAAATAAGGAAAAGAAATAATAATCAGCTTTAGAAGAACGAACAGATATATAGTGAAACCACAATATAACGACACTAAGATATATGACATATGCATTATAATGCCACAATTTTTCAATGGCAAAAGTTCTTTTTCTTTGTTGTTTGATTTTACCTATCCTACGTATTCAGCTATCTGACACATTTTTAAGGGGATAGATTGTGTCATTTTAACGAGTTCTTACCGTATATATTGCCTGCGCCTCTCTCAAATCACCCAAAAGCGCTCGGATATAAAATACCTTCTGCTACAACGTTCTTGCTTTTGAGATTTGGTTATTATAAAAGATTTAGGGAGGAACATCTTTAATCGTATCTGTAGCTAATTGTATAAGCACATGTAAACGTAAAGATATGCTTGATTTAAAGAAAAACCAAAAAAAAAAAAAAAACTCTAGGTATGCTTCCGCTTTATTTCTCATTGCTGTGAAGCTGTGCTTTTAAATATCACGAATATTACCTGTCGAAATAATGATATAAACAAACGAGAGAAAAAAAGGGGCAAAATCGAAACCATAACATATCATGTAAAATTTGTGTCATTAATTTTTGTTTAGTTTTTAATGTGCAGTCACTGGCTGGCTTGACAGTTGCAGCGAAGTTTCCATTGTAATTGTTTTACAAGGTAGGCAACGCACTGGTGATGAAAGCTGATGAACCTATGCATAATTTTTATATCGGAATACCCAAAATTAACATGCTACTACTTTTACAATCCTAACGGCATGGGGTTATTATATTTTACTGCACGAGCAAAAGTACATACAAAGCAAACCAACATGTAGTATGAACCATTTCAGCAGGGGGGAAGCTGTTGTATGTCTGGAACATTTTGGCATTGAATAATAGCAGTATTTCTGAACTATTATATTTCACGGTTTCACGACGTTAAAAAAATGGTCTTGTCGATGATGATGATGATGATGATGATGATGATGATGATGATGATGATGATGATAACGACAACGACGACGATGATGATGACGACCACTACAATGAATTTTGATGGAAAAGATGATGACGACGTCAATGATGATGAAGATGGTGTGACAGCAATACATTGGTTGTTTATATCATTGGGGTATAATTTTGACAAGATCTAAGCAACAATAAGGTTTCAGTGTTAGAAGCGTCGCTGGGATTAGGCATATATTTATGAAACATTTTGTTTGAACTCAACGCAGTGCAATTTTCGATAAAGCTTACTCACATGTACTATTGACCAAGGGGGCGGTAGATAAAAAAAAAACACAAAAACAAAAACAGCAACAACAAAAAAACATGATTCTCGGAGATGCAAGTTACTGATATATAAGTATATAATATAGCCATAATCGATACAACAGCGTTATTTTTAGCAGAGGTAACGGGTAAATATAAACATTTTGGAACAAAAGGGCTTTGAAATGTATGGTAAGTAAAATTTTACAAGAAATGTTAAAATACGTCGTCCCACGTGCAGGGTTATTCGCATAGCGAATCTTGGTCAGGGAAAATTGGAGGTGCAAGGGTTGTCTGACCTAAGGTATAAGAAACTTCAAGTACCTTTCCTGGATGAAAGTGCAAAACACATTCTTCTATTCCACTTACTTTTCCTGATAACTTCGACTTCAACCCAAGTATCATGAAAGTTTTGAAGAGAAAAGGCAGCCCTAGGACCGGTTTGCGTGTGTGATACCAGAGGCTTGCCGAATGTAGGAGAAGATTGAAGAACCAATCAGTATACTAGCAATCTGTGGCCCCGCTAGGAGTGGGGAGTCTTATTTCCTGTCTAGGTATAAACTTATACATACATGGAGAGAGAAAGAGACAGACATAGGAAAAATTATGTGTTTGGTGACACGGGTTAAACTTTATCAGTAATGAAATTGTACGTCGCCTATTGTATCCTTTTGTGAACCTGGTAAAAATGTGCAAAGACGTGCCAATATATAAATTAAACACACTAAAATATTTCTCATATATATATATATATATATATATATATATATATATATATATATATATATATATATATATATATATATATATATATATAATCTTAGTGAATAATCATTTCATTTCAGCCTCATAACAGTTGTTGAATCACAAACAAACGGCACTTGCAAGTACTTTATATCACCATGCCTATCGCCGGTTTCTGTGCAAAACCACCTACACGATGGAATTGTTCAAAATGAGTTTGTTGTAGAATCAGATAAAGCATGATAGTAGACAAGTAACGTCATATATCGTTTTCTTTTCTAGTTGTTCCATTACTGTTTTATGAAAATATTTTCTTTGAAATTGGTGAATAATGGTGTCATTGGCTGGACGGTTGTCTTAATATTTCCCTCCTCAGTATGTGCCTCTTTATGTGTTATTGCTATTGAGAAAAATAACACTTGCTTCTGCTATTGACAGGAGATTAGATGTGTTATTTTCTTCGGGTCAAGAATCTATAAATGGTGATTTTGATCAGGAGCTCTCCACCGATACAAATTCTGCACGTTTTAACTGAACATGTAAAATTTTTGCTCCAGCATATTCTGAAACATCTGCATAATAATTATCAGAATCTGCTGTGCCTGGTTTGTTCTCTGGTTGTATGAAGCCATCTCTTATCAGCCTTCCTTCTTCTGAGGTATAGCTTCCTTTGTTCTTCATTATGTTACTCCATCAATGCATGAATGGATAATGAATCTCAATAGAATGTTTTAATGAACATATATTGGATTCAGAATACCATCATTATAGTCCTGGTGCCTCAACTAAGCCTAGTTGACAGACCAATGTAACTTTGAACTTTTATGCCTAGTTTGTCAAATACTAACACAGGGTTCTCAAATGGGTATACAGCCCTTTATATATTGTAGGGTTGTGATCCTGAAATCAGGGCTGTGACTTTGGCTTCCTCTTACAAAGTATAGAAAAATAGGGCTTTCTTGAAATTTGCTAAATTTGTTATATTTGGAATATCCCATACAATGTCAAGATTATATGGGGAAACCTCTGGGCACACATATCAAGTTTTCCATCATTTAAAATTAAAGCTAATTCTCCAAGGTTACAGATTTAATTTCCTATGTTATATTATAATATACGTACATGTGCCTAACAGTGTATCTCTCTTTCAAGGAAGCACATACTGAAGATAAAAAATGGATGACAGTTAGACTTAACTTTGGATTTTTTCTTCATCTTAACTGTCTATTGTTTATCCCATTTAAGAGAAAACTATATGCATTGCCTCGAACAAGACCAAGTGTTGCAAAGCAAACCCATCACCCGACCAGAGACAGACAAGTCTAAAACTTTATTGGGGCTCAAAGGTCAAGGTCACAGCGCAATTTTGGGTTTATATCACACTTTATCCTATGAAGTGTGTGAACAAACAAACTTTGGTAACTCTATGTGCTACAGTATAGGTAATATGGCCCGCACAAGCAAACCAAGATAAAATGTAATGGTCACAGCATGCAAGTTTTTGTGCAAGACACATTTACGGAAATATGCACACACACAAAAAAGATGCTATAAACTGCTGTAGTTGTGGTATGTGACATATAGTCCAGACAAACTTTCTGGACAGGCAGAAAACACAGCACACGCCTATGGTCTCCTACCTACGGCAGAGCAGAAATTACTAGCAAGCTGTGCATACAGGGTGTATTCAGTTTTCATCTTAAATGAGACATAGTCAACTCAGTCTAAGCAGACTTTCATTTAAAAAACAAAAAATAACATCAACTTGAGATCAGATATCTTTATCACATCCCTCTTCTGTTACTAGTCACCCCCCCCCCCCCCCGTGACCAGCATCTCCTTATAATATATATATATATATATATATATATGGAGGAAGTGAACTGACACAGGCATAGTAACCATAACAAACTCTATTACGTTGCAATAACAAAAAAAGGTTATATCATTGTTGGAGGAGAATAGCTTAAAAACAAAGACTGTCATGATTATAACAGATTGCAGACTGCTCACTGCCATTATGGACTGGGCCTTGACATGAAGATTGCGAGTTATCTCTTATAATGAATTGTGTCCTGGCAAACACATTGCAAATTGCTCCCTCTTATAAGATATACTGAGGGTATTTCCAGCAGTACATTTAGGATACAAACAGGTGTCCTAGGTTCAATGTAGTACTAAGACTGCCCTCATACTCTATTTTTACTCCGATAACATACAGTGTGTTTTAAGGAACATACCGACATCAAAATAAGGGAGGATACTGACACTGTCCAATTACAACACATGGGTAATGATATTAACTTGCAACAGCCAGTAATCTTCCCGAGGGAAATACAGTCACCCATTTAAAATAACGTTGAAAGCCAGTATGGTCCTCACATTCTATATTTGGGTACAAAGCGACTCCAACAACGTTATACGCCATGATGTCACTCACGTTGCAGGGATGTGTGCCGCACCAGACGCATGATTTGACAGGAGAGTACTAGTAGCTTAGACATATATCTTCCTGTTGGGGGGGGGGGGGGGCTTTTCTCACACAAAGTTAATATGTTAACTGTAAGCACCGTAAAAAACAAGCACAGCTTTAATCCTTATGGTATGTGTACATATATCAATATATATGTGTAAAAACACATTGATAATTATATACTGTAACAATACCAAGAAGGGAACGCACCCAAGCCTTAAAAAATTGTAGCGCAATGGGGAAAAAACTGCAATTGCTGGAGAATCCGAGAAGATTGTTATAGAGTTCATGAAATAATAACTTGATCCTTAACGAATTTGCTTACCCAACTCAAAGAAACATTAGCACTTAGTTTAGTGACAATTGACAACAGCAGTCCCTGACGCTAAAAAAACCTTTCTATCTATCTATCTATCTATCTATCTATCTATCTATCTATCTATCTATCTATCTATCTATCTATCTATCTATCTATCTATCTATCTATCTATCTATCTATCTATCTATCTATCTATCTATCTATCTATCTATCCATCCATCCATCCATCCATCCATCCATCCATCCATCCATCTCTTTCTATCTATCTATCTATCTATCTATCTATCTATCTATCTATCTATCTACCTATCTATCTATCTATCTGTCTGTCTGTCTGTCTGTCTATCAATACATTTGTCTATATACCTGTCTGTCTTTATGTTTGTCTGTCTATCTATCTATCTATCTGTCTGTCTATCTATCTATATGTGTATGTATCTGTCTTTCTCTACATTTGTTTGTCTGTCTGTCTGTCTATATATCCATCTATCTAACATGCAATCTATAATTAAATGTTGACTTACTATGTAACTGGTAGTGTCCATTTTACTAAATGAGTTTAAAAAATGAAAATTAACCGGCCATAAATTTAAGTGGCATATTAATATGACCATACAGCGATAACAGTCTCATGTTCAGTGTTCTGGCGTTTTGCAGCTGACTGCCGTTGAATAGTAGAGTCTGGTTCTATGATATTTTGTAATACAGAATGATGTATGATGTGACGGGGCCGTCGGTTTTTTTTTTTTTTTTTTTTTTTTTTTGACTTTTGACTTTTGCCACCTGGGTTGCAAGGGATGATCAGAATTGTACATGTATGCACAGAAGGTATCTCTGTGACCCCTCATGAATTAACAGTTTTAAAAGCAAATTACTGAGTGTTGTTCTCCATTTGGGACAAGAGAGGACGAACTGCCCTAAACAAACAATTTCCATTAGCTGTCACACGGAACATAACTGTACCTTCTTTCAATATAGATGGTGAAAATGTATGCCACTGGTCATATTTTTTTCTTACCAACACTGACCGGTAAAGAGGTCAAGCTATATGACAAGAGACACCAGCATGCCTGTAATTTCTGGTTGAAACATGTACACACATGCATGTTTAAAATGTTGAAGCTGTAAAAGAATCCATTTATAAAAAATGTAAGTAAAATGAAATCTAGTGAAAGTCGTCCTTTGGATTTGTGAATCAGTGTTGCACTATATCATGTTCTTTAATTGTTTGAGGAACTACAAATTGCAAGAAAAAGTCTTTTTC
>OZ026627.1:64830890-64858390 GCA_964020975.1 Hermodice carunculata | reverse complement strand
ACGAATAGACAAACAGACAAAAAGACAGACATATAGACAGACAGGCAGACAGACTGACAGACAGAAAGACAGACAGACAGAAAGACAGACAGCTAGATGGATAGATAGATAGATAGATAGATAGATAGATAGATAGATAGATAGATAGATAGATAGATAGATAGATAGATAGATAGATAGATAGATAGATAGATAGATAGATAGATAGATAGATAGATAGATAGATAGATAGATAGATAGATAGATAGATAGATAGATAGATAGATAGATAGATAGATAGATAGATAGATAGATAGATAGACTAAACACGTTTTGAGAAAGGTGTATCGTCTGGTTGTAATTAACTCTTAAACGCCGCCCTTGACACAGAGTTTCTCAAACTGGAATCAGCCTCGGCGATGTACTGCATTAAATGTCTGCTGCCAGATCAGAGATGCAGGACCCCTTCATTCAGTATCCCAAACGTTGTATTAAGCTTCTTTGTCCCGGGGAAAAGTGAACGTGTATTTAATAACGACAATGATTAAGACATTCTATTTGCAGGTTACAACTGTCGCATATCTGGAAACATTATTCCAACCGGCAAGTCTATCAGTGTACTAGCAGGTATCAAGTGCTGGCGAGTACTTACATGTATAACTACTCCTGGTAGACTTACAGGGGTTCGAACGGGACCCAGGTACTGCAAATAATTATCCTTTTCACAAACATTATTGACTATCGTGGGGAATCGCGATGTGCATCCACAGTGTTTTCGACACAAGGTTTACTGTTCGGTCATGACTCTATTGAAAAAAGTCCAAAAAATGTTTTTGTTTTGCTGTCTCATGAGTCCCTTTTAAGTGGATTGAGGCTTACTATCTGAAGTTAAATAAGCATGTGCGTCAATAAAATGCATTCAACTGACCGGAATGTTTGCTTATGTGTGTTATCATAACAAGGGTGATATAATACTGATATGTTTCATGATATCAAAACAATATAAAGTTAGTGTGTCTGAATTATATCATACTGATTATAAATTATCATAATCAGAATAATGTGATGTTGATGTGTATTATCATAGTAAGCCATTAAACTAATGATATGTATGGCTAGTGTTTTGAATATCATCTAGCTAAAATTGTGTGTATATATATATATATATGTGTGTGTGTGTGTGTGTGTGTGTGTGTGTGTGTGTGTGTGCGTGTGTGTCTGTCTGTCTGTCTGTATGTGTGCGTGTGTACGTGTGTCAATGGGGCGGAAGGGAGCCCGTTGCGAGACCACCTGGGTTTCTTTCAACATAAAAAGTAATCCATTGTACTGTTGCAACGGACTTTGTACGTTATTTAAATTTCACATATATCAATAGTTCCAGTTCTCAGAAACCGGTTATTTTCAACAACAAAAATAAAAACTAAAGAAAATATATGTATGTATTTGTGTCTTTTTGTCCAAAACCACTTCCTTGTAGTCATTGCCCTATTCCGCAGTCCGAACTCTTTACTCTCCATAAGCTAACCTGTCCCTGTCTAACTTATATACATAGAAGTACTATTGTCCATACTGCACACGTTCCTCTGTAAAGTTTTGACATAGGCTGTATTAGCCCAAATAAATTAAAGGGTCTTCAGCGGGTAACTACTCGACATGTTTCGTAGCCTTTTACCCGTACATGTCTATCTGAGTAGCGGCTCCTTGTCTAAGCTAAATATTCAGCAAAGACAACCCACACAATAATGAATAAATATGAACATGGCAATTGATGAATTTGCTGAATGCGTGCAGTTTTGCTTACAAATGCAGAGCTACATATGAAAGAAGAATACCTGTGAAACAAACCATAATTACCAAATTTGCATAATACAGGTTCAGATAAGAACAATTTGACTTATCCTTGAGTCAATATGACCCCTTTCTAGCTGGACAGCTTATCCTAGTTCAACCATCCGCCAGTGTATAACTGAAGTGGAAACAAGCTGGGGCATTACATTCAGTCCCAGTGATTGTAAGATAAACAGTTGCAGCTAGACCACCTGTATAAACCAAGGGAAATCTTAACAAGGACTGCAACAATGTACATCCTGCACCAGAGATGCAAAACAAACTCCATGATGACACCTAATCCTCAAACAACTAAGCTCTATTTCACTGCCAACCCTGAGTCAATTTGTCAACGTAATGTGTCAGGTTTGTGACATTTGAGAAAATACGGTCAATTTTGAGTATTTCTTTTAATATTGAGTAAATGTGCATATAGGCATATCGGAAAAGAATGAAAGTCATTAGCATTTATGCTAAAAACATGCTGTCAAAACAATTTTTCTTAACAGGATTTTAAGTACAATTAGGCAAACATGTAACTGTCGTAGGCCGCTTCTTGCTACCTGTAGCCCCTGGGGGTTTACCTAACAGAAAACATGTAGGCCTAAAATGTCTGAAAGTGACTATTAAAACAGAAATATACCAAAAGATAAAGTTAAGTAGCAAAACAGACAAGGCTAAAAACTGTAAATTATTGTCGCCAAACTTTCTAATAATCTTTGGATATTAACAGTAGAATTATAAGGCAAGTCAGAAAAGAATGAAAGTATATATATTCCAGTAAATAGTTTAATGAGTTTCACGTCCCGATATTTACGAATGCTGATTATTTACAGTAACTATTGTACTACTGGCCTATTTCTCAAAGTATAAATTAGAACTTTGCACTTAAGAAACCTTTCATACACCTTCTCGCCTACAGATGACCAGTTCAAGTTGACCAAACAGTATGGTGCCGAAATGTTCAAGTCCTCTGAGTGAAATTCCCTAATTCCTGTCAAATGTCCAACCAGAGAAAAACGACATCCAGTTTCTGTCAGCAACATATTTTTTGAAGGGGGGGGGGGGGGGGGGAGGGCATTAGAGGCCTCCGTCCGATACTAATGTAGCCCAGAAAATGAATGAACTATTTGTGTTCAAAATGATAATTAAAAAGATTCGCCCATTCTGTAATAATGTCTTTTGTATGTGAACAGTGCATACAGTTCCTGGATATTGGCCTATACTTTAACTCTACACATGTAATACACTTTTCTTAGAAAATGTTGACAAGATGTACTGATATCCTCTTGTAAACCGGCGAATTTAATCCATGAAAATTATCGCATGATACGAAACTTTTTTTAAAATATCTAAATATCTGTGGAATGAATAAAAGGTATGGTTTTGTGGATGTAATGTGAAACATATCTCATCTATGCAACCTTGAAGTCGCGGAACCGTTGCGTGCAGCTCAATCCCCTTCGCTTGCTTAGGTCCATTGTGTCTTTGCTGCTATAGTTCTATATAATCACGATTTAGCAATGGCAGATAAATAGTTCAGTACATATATATCCGAATGAAATTATCATTCATATTTCATGCGTATACATATTCCTTACACCCAGTATGGTTGCATTTTACTGTAGGGCCTAAAAGGAACATAAAAATGAGCATACTCCAGGAATAAAACGATTAATGTAGTCAATAATTTTCCTTTCTTCCTTCATGTCCGTCCTCAATGAGCCTTTGTTATAATGCTCTGATATGGTGGGTAATGTTGCAATAAAAGGTTTTATAGGGCCATGAACTTGTTGAAAAGTTAACAGAATAATTCTCTTCCATGTATCACATTTGTTTTTCCTGTTGAAGTTGTCTTCAAACTTTAAAAGCTTTAAATGTGTTTCCTTGCGAGTGCAACAAGAAAAAGCTTATGAGAACATCATCTGCAGCATCAACGATAGCCTGGATCAATGTGGTCCTGGAGTGACAATATCACGTTTTACGTTTACGCCTCATGTAGCGCTAAAACATTCAAAATTGCTGATGCATTTAATCCACGATTGGGGCTGAAAAAATCTAGCGTTTAAGAGAACTCCCTTCATAATTTGCAAGTAGACAACCATTACTGACCTGGTCCTGTTTCGTTTGCTGGCACATTATGGAGTGACTTCACAGGACAAGTTATAGTATTAGAATGCATATTTTCTCAAGGTTTTACCAGTTCTAACCATGACCACTAGATAGCAGTGCCACAGTCAAATTAAGGTTTACACTGTCTGGTTATATTTCGTACAATACAAGAATATCAGAGCAGACTGGTTCTTAGGTATGATCCAAGTGCCATGCCTGAGGAGACAACCCTACTAACTAATTGACAAAGTTCCCAATGTGCATTGGAGTAGCCAGTAGAAAGAGTGGGGCCAATCAAGTTTTCGGCTCAGGTTTTACCAACTCTGGTATCCTAACAGCACACTCTCCACCATCACTCGCGCAGTTCTACTGGTGCAGTAGGCCTGTTCCTGCCCTGCAGGCGGGGCTGTCAGCAATACCAAACTTGGTTTCTATCCCCATTTTCAGTGCCAGATGAGACAAGGCAGACTTAAGCAGCTTCCTTGAAACCATTGACACAAGTAATAGTTTGAATGGAACCATACGTTTTGAGTATACACTTGTACTTGATTGACCCGAGCCCCATTTATTTTTATACTTGAAGCTGCTCCAAAACATTCATACTTGCAACTCCATCTTAGGCATGATTTTGGTTAAGACAAACAAGTGCTGTGAGAGGGCTCACTTCGCAATTTGCAAGGGGACAACTACCGCTGCTCCGCTATGTTTCATTTTCAGGCATGTATGGCCTGACAATATAGGACAAATTGTGGTATTACAATGTATATTCTCCTAGGCTTTTACCAGTTCTAACCACAGGATGGCAGTGTCAGAGTTTAGTTAAGTTTCCCAGTGTGCTGTCATATTGCATATGATAAAAGAAGAATCTCAAAGCAGACTAGTTTTTAGGTCTTGCTGAAGTGTCATTCCTACAAAGAACTTGCTATGAGTGGACAAATGTCTTAAAGCGCATAAAAGAAACCACTAAAATGAGGGGCCGATCAAGCTCTCGGCTCAAGCTTTACCAGCTATGGTAATCTTACAGACCACCTCCAACATCAACTGGCCAGTTTTACTGGTGCAGTTTCCCTGTCCTGCCCTGGCGACGGGGGCTGTCAGCAATAATGAACTTGGTTTACATCACCATTTTCAGTGCTACAGTAGACAAGTCAGACTTTAGTTTCTGTAAAACCATTGGCACAGATTATAGTTAAACTGTAACTATAAGTTTGAGTCTGTGGTTGGACTTGATTGAGTTGGGCCCATATCCAGCTCCATTGGTTACAGAAGGGTGGTTCCAGGGTATGAATAAAGTGACACAACATATGCTTTTAACCGCAGTAATCGTGTTTATAAAGTTCTATGGCAGTACGGTAGGCCACAATTAATTTGCTCAGAAAGGATTGTCCTGCTTTTGTATATTTGTTAGTGGTCGGCATGGAAGGTTTTGAACTAATAGTGATGTTTTACTTGTTAATAAATCAATAAAGAAAGAAGGAAAGAAAGAAAGAAAGAAAGAAAGAAAGAAAGAAAGAAAGAAAGAAAAAGAGAAAGAAGGAAAGAAAGAAAGAAGTTAAGGTGTAAGTGAGCACCACCAGGTAACTCTACATTGTTATATCAGCATTGAAACAGAAAAGAAAGGACAAAATATAATGAATATGCACTTTATGTAGTGTAAATAGATAAATAAATAAATAAATGAATAAATAAATAAATAAATAAATAAATAAATAAATAAATAAATAAATACATAAATAAATAAATAAATATATAAATAAATAAATAAATAAATAAATAAATAAATAAATAATTGAATGAATGAATGAATGAATGAATAAATGAATGAATGAACAAATAAATAAATAATTAATTAAGGTGTAGGTGAGCACCACCAGGTAACTCTACATCGTTATATCAGCGTTGAAACAATTAGGAAAAGAACGAGATATAATGGATATGCACTATATGTAGTGTCAGTATACATAATGAATGATTTTAAATCCGTTTTTGAAAGGTCCCGCCAATGATTCAATGAACTTTTGACTTTCATTCGGAATACTGTAGATTGTGCCCAACATTAAAGAGGCCATAAACAGATATTATTAAGGTAACATTGCATGCTGGCCCTCTGCTACATATAAACCAACAATGTTTGCCACAAATTTGGAACTTTTTTCAACTACTGATTATTCACTACTTAAAATGATGCGTCTTGTCATTGTATTTTATAATTGACCCTATGGAAAAGGATGGCATGGAAGATAATCAAATGGCACGAAAACTGTTTGATGCTTTTGCGTGATTGCGCAGACGAATGTCCCGAAACAAGCACCACGGGAGTCACGCGGAGAGTATATTAACAAAAAAGATTTGAATTCGATTCTGTTACAGGTTGTTTACAATGATAAAATTAAGTTTTGGAAGTACGTCCGGATGTGCACATTCTCATTAATGCGATATCCACAGAATGCCTCTATGTATTTTGCTCAAACTTTACGATATGCTTACCTTGCCTGGCAAAATGAACTACTTAGATTTTGGTATCATAATGACCCTATTTGAGCAAATGACGGACCCTTGAGTCAACGCTTGCGTTGAAAGTATGGTCAGTTTTTCTTTGGCAGAAGTAATCAATTTTGAGTTTTAATTACTTAGACCTATATGGTTTGCTGAAGCCAACATTTTGTTAGTTAATACATATTCGTTGAAAGGGTGCGAGGTTTAAACTACCAGTGCGGTTACCTGAGTGACTGTCTTTCTCAAGTCGAGGGTTACTTGTTTTCACATTAGTATTGAAAGACGAATGTTAATGTTGTGGTAATTCTTTAATATCTTCCCTTTGATGTATCTGACCTTACTCCCATTGTTGGGTCAAAATTTATAAATATGGTTTATATTTTCTGAGCGATATTAAATGAAAACGTTATCGGCCATGTTGTGCTGTGGGCCGTGTTCTACGACTCAGTCATAATGAAGGTACGGTGTTTAAGAATGTTCTGGGTCCAAGAATATCACTAGAGAGAGAGAGAGAGAGAGAGAGAGAGAGAGAGAGAGAGAGAGAGAGAGAGAGAAAGAAAGAGAGAGAGAGAGAGAGAGAGAGAGAGAGAGAGAGAGAGAGAGAGAGAGAGAGAGAGAGAGCGAGCTTGGGGGCTTTTATGCGAAGCAGTGTACAGCTGAAACACGCTTTCACCAGAATCAAATTTCTCTGCATGTCAGAAACTGACTGTTAAAACAACAGGATAATACGAAGGCTTTTCTGGTGGTCCTATACTTGCCTCTTTTGTTTTTAAATTATATATTTTTGGGACGATCCGCAATTTACATAGGTTGACAAGACCCAAGGCTTTTCGGTACCTCTCTTAAATGGTATGCTATCAACTAATAATTGTTTCAAAATACGCCGCCATTGTCTCAAGTTCCAAAAGTTAACATATAGTCGAATTAAAAATGTATACCTTATGTCCATCTCAAAAAATACTTTAAACTAAATTCCATAATCCCTCGCTCAATTTTAACCGTGAGATTTTTTTTTTATTTTTATTTTTTTTTTTAAATGCAATATTTCATTTGCCCAGCAAGCATTTTCTACAATCAGTGTAATTTCTATTAAATTATCATTTATAATCTTCGCTTTACTACTTCCTCTACACTTACTGCAAAATACAGCACAGATGCACTTTTTGCGTGTGTGCTCATAATAGAATGAATGGGTACTTGAACGAGTCCCACTCTCCCTAACATTTCCTTAAGTTGATCAAACGTGATGTTGCTGATATTCATTTAAATAATATGTCTCACCTGACGGAATAAATGACACGAACATAAATAAACGCGGCAAGTCAGGTCAGTTTTGAAAGTAGATCTAGGTTATTGTCTTGCGATTTATACCGAATTAAATAAACAGTACACATAAACTTGCATGGCTGCACAGTGAGTTAATACTTTTCTCTCAGTCGGGATCGTTGTTAGTGGGGTGAACCAACCACCACCAACATATATTCTTCGTGAGAAAAAAGTTATAACTCTTTTCCGTATGAGATTCTTTGTATATGAAATAGGTTAGAAAAACATTGCCCACATTCATAAATTTCACACCAACCATGAGATCAAAGTAAAGGGAGATATAATGTTAAACATGCATCCCAATATATCAAAAGAAGATGTAATGATGTGGCTAAAATATAAAGTCAAGGTGCATAAACGAGGGCCATCCCAGAAGTGTTGTCAATAATGATCATTTTATTTCAAAGCCATATACAGTATTTAATTTGTCTTCATTTGAGTCCTTCAACGTTTCCTCCGTGGACCGACACGTATTGTTGGAGACCTTTAATCCAATTTTCTAGGACGAAACGATACTCCACAGGTATGCCAGGCAGACCTTATTTGACAGCCTGAGCAAGGTCTTGGGTGCGCTTAAAAGAGTGCCCAGCAATGAGCTCTTTCAATTTCGGGCATATCTTGACGTGTCTCGTGCGAACTTGCATTGTCATGGTGGAGATACGTTCTACTGGTGACAATCTTGAGGCATTGCTCTTTTAACCGTTTTATCACTTTAGGCAAAACTGATGTAGCATCATAAACACTGGTGACAGTCTGACCCTATGGAAGTATATCCACGGCAACTAGACCTCTATATTTAAACAAAATATAAACACTCCCATCTTACTTCTAAATGAAAGGCGGCAAACTGTTGCTCAAGGGTCCTCTTCTCCCAAACAAACCACACCCCTGCGTTTATTTGATGTTTCGTAGAAATGAAACCATGATTCGTCTCCTGTTACTATATCTGTAATTCTTTTTTCCCCCATTTGACCCAAAATCAGCCAACATTTGAGATGCCATTCGGACCCTGTTAGTTTTCCTGGGCCCTTTGATGAACTTAAAAATAGGACCAAGAAAACATAGTTTGTTTTTGGTTGCAAAATGTCCAAACGCATGTTTATGAAAATTTTCCCAGTTTTTATGAACCATAAATTATTTGACTTTCTTCCTGTTTCTTGCCTTCTTAAAAAAATGTGTTTTTATGTATGTTGCAGATCTCGGAAAATGTGAAATTTATTTATTCATTTATTTATTTATTTATTTATTTATTTATTTATTCATTCATTTATTTATTTATTTATTTATTTATTTATTTATTTATTTATTTATTTATTTATTTATTTATTTATTTATTTATTTATTTATTTTTTCATTTATTTCTTTATTTCTTTATTTATTTCTTTATTTATTTCTTTATTTATTTATTTATTTATTCATTTATTCATACATTTATTTATTTATTTATTTATTTATTTATTTATTTATTTATTTATTCATTTATTCATTCATTTATTTATTCACTCATTCATTCATTCATTTATTTGTTTATTTATTAATTAATTAATTTATTTATTTATTTATTTATTGTATTTATTCATTTATTTATTTATTTGAATTTTCAAAACAGACACACATGCTGTATCTACCTTTTCTTATTAAAATACACTAAAAACAGTCTCAGCTAGTTTGAGGTTTCTGTCAAATATATTTAGGAATTTCAATCAGCAGATACATATTCCAACTTCGTAAATGTATTTCAAATAAAACTACACTTATAAGTTTCAATATGAATATTTGTTTGACGATTTGATTAATAAATTATGCTATAATCTATATCAGTAAGATTAAAAAACGAATCTTTATATCGACCCCATATTTAGTTTCATAGCGTGAGTTATTCTGCTGCATTTATATCAAAACAACGGTAAGAATGCTTTGTTTTGTAAGCTAATTAATATGCAAGTAAATGCCAAATGTATCTTGTTTTATGCAATTTAATAAACAATTAGTACATAGCAAGGACAATTGCTAATAAATATATATATATATATAATATATATATATATATATATATATATATATATATATATATATATATATATATATATATATATATATATATAGATATATATATATATATACATATATATATATAGCCTATTTCTATGTTGGTTTATTTTATAGGACTCATCTGACTATAATGGGAAATTGGCATTTCCGATATTATTGAATGCAATTATGACTTGAGGTTCCAGGTCTTTTTTTCCATAGCCTCCTCAGTTCAAAATCCGTATATTTCCTGCTGCATCAGAACAGAATGGGTGAGATTTACACGTAGTCACCTGAAGGACTTGCATAAATTCAATGGGATCCATCCCTTATAAAACATGTCACTTGAGAAGAAATGAACAATTCACATAGTAATAACACATAACGTTGAAAATTTTCAGAATTTAAATCAAATAGATTTCCTGAAAGAAGATCCATAAACACATGGTATTGGCAGAATGCAATTTATGGCATTATCGTATTGCATTTTGTACACGTCTCATTCAACGTTGAGCTGGAATTTACAGGTAAATTTAGACCATGATTGTTAATATTTGGTGGCAGCATGAAACAAACAAATCAACAACTAACAATGTGGAGGATAGATAGCGCCCCAGGTATATAGATGTTTATGGTCTTTATCCTTGTTCTGGCCTGTAAGTGAAGTATAGGGCTTTAACACTGAGGCTTTTTTTTTGCCAGCCATTTGCATTTTTCAAAATTGATTTTGTAATAAAGTTATCCATTCTCTTATTCTGACATTTTGTGGATAAGAGCAGGCACATTCCACATGACAATCATACCTTGCAGATTGTCGTATTTTTTGTGCAACAGCTGGAAATCCCGCAGGGTCCATATTTTGTTTAATTTATAAAGGTTGTTACAGCAACTTCTTGCACTGTAAGCTTAACTATTATCTATCTAGCATTTTACGGATATGTGTTTCTTGTTATCCTGGTAAGTCCTGACTTTCTTTACAAAAGAGATTTGAATAGGGCACTGCTACTCTTATGATTATAGTAATATTAGCTAAAAATGTTACTGTTTCTTTTTCTTTTTTTTTATTTAATTTTGTTTGTTTGTTTGTTTGTTTGTTTGTTTTTTTTTTTGAGGAGGAGTAAAGTTTAATCAACTAATTGTGAGATATTTTTTCATTTGTGCAATTACAGAGCACAGATTTGACAATAAATAGCGCACAAGACTAGCCTCAAAAGCAGGGATCAGAGCTTTCAAAGAGTATTTTATGTCTTGCTCCACACACACACACATCTATCTATCTATCTATCTATCTATCTATCTATCTATCTATCTATCTATCTATCTATCTATCTATCTATCTATCTATCTATCTATCTATCTATCTATCTATCTATCTATCTATCTATCTATCTATCTATCTATATATCTATCTATCTATCTATCTATCTATCTATCTATCTATCTATCTACACATACATACATACATACATATATATACATATGTATATACATATATATATATATATATATATATATATATATATATATATATATATATATATATATATATATTGGAACTTGTGTGTATATGCTCTCAACAGTGCCATCAGAAGTGATTGCAAACAGAGTATCTGAAAGTCTGTGATGTAATGTATTTCATATGTGGTTGCTTATTGACAGTGGCAGTTTGTATCTTAACATTTAGTCAAGTTAGATTTCTCTTGGGAATTTATATTTCCAATTTCCCAATGCCATCTTGAATATTTTAGTTTATTACTTTTTTCCCCAATTTCATTTTATCACATGCATTTTAACATGCTTAATCACCATATGTTCTCCAAAAATTCACCGATCACCCCATTTTGGGAGACCGACATTGATAAAACAGTAACTTATTCAAGCGCAAAAAATGGAAACAGCCCTTTTCCTTTTTGCTCTTTTGAATGGCCTCCCATAGGAGTCACATGACTATTACAGTTTAAGGACAAAAAGTAGCTCGCAGCAAATATTACCGGGTACCTCGGTCACAAAAACTATCTCATATGGGCAGGGCGCAATTTTCTTCAGTGTGAAAGAACACGGGGGGGGGGGTACTGAGGTCGGATAGTTCTGTAGGGCGGTCGAAATCCTGAACAATTGCGGCAGCAACTAGTCGAATATTCGATTTGAATACTCGTATCGATTGGAATTTTACACTTGCCATGATTATGCATGCATAAAGTAATTAGTTTTTGTAGAGTTTGAAAATTAGAGCCATTGGAAAATATAGAGACGGTCCTGTTCATGGTTGACCGCCCACATCTTGTTGTCATGGAAAATGACCACAAGCTGTGGGCGGTCAACCATGAACAGGATGGGCACCACATTTAGCCGATTATAGGACCCAGATCTTTCTTTTTGCATAGGGATGCTTGGGGGGGGGGGGGCGTAGATCTATATTCTTAATTGGTGGCGGAGGATCTTTTTGGGTTCCTCTAAAGATTTTGTGAGTCTTTTCACTATTTTTTACTCCATCTTCAAAATTCGTCGCTCCAATTATGTTGAAATTCAGTGGAAGATTTCCATGTGTAAAAGCCTAAACTAAATGCTTCTTTCCGTAAATATACTGAAAAACCCTTATTTTAACCGATTTTTCAATGCAGGCACCGATCGCGTATTTAACAAATTCCTTTGGTTTGCCACGTAAGTCGATGGGGTTTGCAATAGTGTTATATTTTCAACTTCTTTCCCAATACCAGTACAGTGACTGGATTCACTTTAACGTTTGTAGGGATACAACTTGGGTCTGTCTACCAAGTTCGTTCAAATGATCATGTTACATTGAATACTGTATTTTTATGGTTATTGGGCGGGGAGTGTCTTGTTTATTTTTGCTAAAGTCGTTAAAAAAGGTCTCTGCAGCTGCTTTGCTCATAATTTTAAATTTTTGCTGCCAGTTTTGGAACCCCTATAGCCTTATTTGTTAATAAGATTGTGCTGACAGTATTATTTGTTTTTTCCATTTTTAACCAATTTTGGTTTATCAACGCTATTTTCGACTTTTTTTCCCAAACCGTCCGTTAGATTCTGCTGACATGCAGTGGTAAAGCTTATGGGAAGATTAAATAACTTTGTTTACTATGTGGTCATAATAATCCCTGGTTTCAACAAATTTTTAATTTGGGTACCTGTCAGTCAATGTATACATTCCAATTGACTATCGTGTAACTCAAGGGGATTGCAATGAAAATTCACACATCTTACTTCTTCAAAACCGCCAACCACATTCACTTCAAACTTGGCGTGGCTGCACCTTTGGGTCTCTAACGAGTTTGTTCACATGGTCACGCTCCCGTGATCATTGGATTTTTTGCATTAACTTTTTGTTGATTTCGTGGCAAAATCTTACAAAATCTTGTGGAAAACTGACATCTGTATTAGTTTGGAACTGCATAAGGATATATCTTGGGACCCCTTGACCTTAATAGGTTCGTCAAGCGGCGATCGACTTTTTTATGGTTAAAGTTATTTTTTAATTTTCCAAGACCGTCACCTAAATTTTTGTGAAAGGATTGGAAACGTAGCTTGCAAAAGAGTCAAGCTTAAGTTTTCACTATGTGATGATTTTCCACATCTCACATTTTTAAAGAAATTGTCAATCTGGGTATATTTCGGTTAATGCGTACATTTCCATTGATTACAATTCATGTCAGCGGGAATTGCAATGGAAAATTCACTGTCCGTGCATGTAAGATCGGCAATGGACTGTTACAGTCCTCTTGCTTATCAAATTAATAAAAATGACCAGCGAAAAAGCTCTGGGTTGTTTTTTATAACATTGTGCGGAAATAAATGCTCCTGCAAAAGTATATGCTTAAAATATATTAAAAAACACAGAACCCCAAAGTGTGGTCATTTATCAACGACCTCACTTGGGGTCTCTCCCATGTATATATGTATATGTGTTTATATGTGTGTATGTATATATGTATATATGTATGCATGTGTGTGTGTATGCATGTATGTATGTATGTATGTATGTATGTTCGTATTTATGTATGTATGTATGTATGTATGTATGTATGTATGTATGTATGTATGCATGTATGTGTGTATGTATGTGTGTGTGTGTGTGTGTGTGTGTGTGTGTGTGTGTGTGTGTGTGTTTGCACTATGCAAGTGTGTGTTTTTTTGAAGACTTCAAAATACAGGTGAAACATTTCCCGAGGAAGTATTTAGTAAATATATTTTAATGACCTCATTTTCTGGTTGAGTCATTGCACACACACACACACACACACACACACACACAGAGACAGACAGACAGACAGACAGACAGACAGACAGGCAGATAGATAGATAGATAGATATATAGATAGATAGATAGATAGATAGATAGATAGATAGATAGATAGATAGATAGATAGATAGATAGATAGATAGATAGATAGATAGATAGATAGATAAGACTAAAGGCTATAGCTATCATACTATGTATTCCTGACTGCGGCTCTCATGTGTACAGAACATGTATAAAATGTGTACACCTTTATGTGAACTGTTTCAGAACAAATGAAGTATCTCATGCATAAAAGAGATCTGAGAAGTATGCCATGATATATGATAGTTATAAATCCATTGCTATATCGTTTCCATTGCACAAAATTATGTCTATTATTAATTGAACAATCCTTTCCCGTCATGTTTTATCATTAAAACTATGACGACGATAATGATGATAATCATAATATATGTATATATAATATCAATAAATAAAATAAAATGCGCAAATGAATATACAGTTCATGCTGAAAGCATTTTGGGTGATGAGGTAAGATGTATGTGGCATTCTGTTTGTAACTCTAACCGCAGCTGTAAATGTAGCTATGAATATTGCATAATGTAACCATAACTTTAACTAACAATAAGTATTGCAATAACTGTTACTGTAATTGTAGCTGTAGTCTGGCCGTCGATGTGGTTGTAACTGTAACTGAAGCTATACCGTAGCTCTGACCATAACCCTAACCACAACAGTAACTTTCACTATACAAATAAATGTAACTGTAGCTATAACGGCAACACTGTAACTTTAACTATAACTATAACTGTGACCATAGCCATTAATATAACGATAACTTTAACTGTACAAGTGATAGTAGCTGTAGTTATAACTGTAGCTTTAACTATAACAGTGTCCAACACTGAATGGGAATAATCATGTTAATCGGATACATAGGTATATACATGGTGTCTTTCACTAAAGTTTTAATTATTTGGTTTGCATTTTATGTTCGCTGTTCCTACAGGAATCAACACAGAATGAAAAATGTCCTGTTATATGTGCGACTTTACAATTTCTTAACAGATAAACATATAATAGGATATTTATTGGAGGCAACGATATTTCTTCTGGGGCTGGTGCCGTACGGAAATGATCTTGACATTATGACAAAATGCTATAACAGAAAACATCTCATGTTATTCAGGTGTAGACAAACAGACTATATGTTTTATGCACTGTTGCTATAGTGCGATATTTACTTTGAACAACACGGTATTAGCAAAATGAAAACTTACAACGACTCAAGAATTCACAACGTTTAGAGACTTTTTAACTGTAAAATTTGTGATGGCCCACTTTTATTTATTTCCTTGCAGTAGACACACACACATATTGCGAGTCTTTATTTCTGTGTTTACATTGCAAATCGAGCAGTACCATTAACAATGAAGCAATATCCTAATGAAAATTTATTTTCAGGTTACGACTGCGAGGAAATGTAACTGTTGCGTGGTAATTCAATTAACATGTATTTGAAGGTGCAAATAGTGAACTATGAACTTGAATGGCAAACCTACCCGTACATAAAAGTGGCATTTAAAGATGTGCTACCTGGCTTAATGTGACAATATCGTGCTGTCTAGTCGGGCGATAGCCATGAGTTAGCTGGGACTTAAATGCATTAAAATGGAGAGGTTTCTTCCGGTTGGTAGTCGGTTTGATCTACTGACACTTTTGGAGATATCATGGATTTATTTCTCCTTAGCAAAGACGGAATTTATCCAGTTTTCTCCTGGAATAGAATACCAGTACAAGTACGGATCAGATTCACACTTACACAGTGTTGGCGTCTTCAACGTGGAGGCCAAGGTAAACAATAAAAAACATTATTAAACAGGCTTATAGCAAAATATTCCATTCAAAATGATCAATTGGTTTAACATTCTTAAAAAATAAAATGTGTATACATTTACGAAACATTTTGTTAGAAAGAAGGCTTATAGGGTTTACAGTGAAACAATTTCTATCTCATTCCTTTTAGCAAATGTAAATAATATTTGATTCCAAAGATTAAGCATGACTACCAGTTATACCAGAATTAACCATATGTAATCAAATAGTTTGTAAATACAGCTGTGGCCTTTCTGATCATCTAGCCATAAAGACCTTATGTATGTATGTATGTATGTATGTATGTATGTATGTATGTATGTATGTATGTATGTATATATATATATATATATATATATATATTTCAGTTTCAACATGCGCTTGCCCCTGTAATATACTGTTTAGCACAGTAAATATTCACTTTCATCTTTGAAGTCTTTTACGATTTCATTGCAAGCATTTAATTGGTTTAAAATTTACAATATTGAAGATACCTCCATACACATCAGCTCCAATGTTAAATCCTTTTATTGGGTGCTTCTTGATTTTGTACCATTAACACAATTAGCAAAGTTACAAATACAGCAAAATTATATTAATGTATACCAATTAGTATCGAAGTTGTGGATATCTATGCATCATGTTGCAGCGACAAAAGAGTCAGACCATAATCAGAGACGCTATAACTGAACAATAAACTAAAGATCCCACAGTACGTTAAGGCAAAGGTTACTAGTACTTGAAACATTGACTGACGAAAGGAATTTGTTACTTCAGCTTGGCTTCCAGCACTATGAGGACACAGTCAAAGGCCAGGAGGTGATACTAAATATTTACGGAATCCTCTTTAAAAGGGACAAGGCAACAGGTATCATGAAATATTTGTTTGTTAAGGTTGTTTTCTTGCACATATATATATATATATATATATATATATATATATATATATATATATATATATATATATATATATATATATATATATATATATATATATATGTATATATGTGTCTGTGTGTCTGTGTGTCTGTGTGTGTGTCTGTGTGTCTGTGTGTCTGTGTGCAAAGGAATAGGTCCTACAACCGGTTTGTGGGTCATGCCCATTGCCTGCGGGTCAATTGTACTCCTCAAACCGGACTATGGGCAGTATATACCAAGTTTAGTTTACCACTGTTTCTGGGCATTTATAGCTTCCCATAATATCTGGGCATATTTGCTAATTTGTACATTTCTGAAACCTCCCAGGTAGCACATTGAATTTAAGGCAAACATGGTTTATGGGCAATTTGCAACTGCCGATAAACAGAACAACTGCCCACCATGCGGTCTGGGGATTACAATTCTGCCCATAAACCACCCGAGACATAACTATATATGTATATACTTCATGAAGTTACGAATCTAACTATTTACAGACATTAGTTGCAAGAATAGAGATGAGGATCAAACATCCAAAAGGAACACACGGGAAAGTTTACCCTTAAATTCCATAACTAGTTCAATTTATATTTTCTTAAAATTTTACGGACATTCAGGTAAACTAACAAAGGACACATAATGGCTAGCATAAAGAAATAGTTCCCATTTTCCCACATATATCAGTCGAGTTGGTTTCACATTGATGGCTGTGGAATCGGCGGATACCATTTACGACCCTCGCACCGCATTGAGGTGCTGCGCTCTGCCGCTGGTGGCGCCAGAGGTTTCGAAAGTTGTTTTTAAGGCTTTGACAAGCCCAGGTACTTGTCGGACACAGTTTTATATTTTGAATAAAATACCAAGAGCGTACTGAAAAAAGAGGATTTTTTTTTTTCATTTTGAAGATGTAAGTAGGGACATTGAAAAGGACTTAGTGCAAGGACGATACGTTTTTCCTTCATAGGAAAGTCAGTCAATAGCCAGACCATTGAGTGAAGGTAAATGTAACAAAAAACATGATATTCACAAGATGAAAATGCGTCATAATTTGTGTCGTCAAAGTTAATGTGTCTATCCGTAACCAGCTATGAGTAAAGGCTTTGCAAACAAAAAAGAGAGAAAACGAATAGTGTAATTTACAGAAATCACCAAGTACCAGCCACATTTTTTTAAGTCTGACCACTTGTACTGATTTCAACAGAGGCTGTCCGTCCGCACTGGGATTTCAGGAAGTGGTTTTCCTTCGAGATCACCGCGTCAGGGCAGGTGCTTCAGGTGTTCTACCCCCGCACAGAGCCGGCGGAGGTGGTCGCCCTAAAGAAAGGGTTTGCATCATATATAGCAGGAAAACTGCAATCGCGTTACAAGGTAAGTATATGAAATCTATGTATGGTTCATTAGTAAATATGTTGATTTCAGTTTGGTAACACATGGTTATTATTATTATCTGTGATGCAGTTTAATATGCGTGCCAGTAAGTGGAGTGATATATTTTTTTTTCTTTTTATGTGTATTCTACGTGTCAGTCTCTTTTTAAATAATATTGAAAATCTTCAAGCCATATTATAAACAAATCATGATACGGTTGTCTTGGTATATCATTTTTTATACTCGTGGCAGCATGACATCATTCATTATCTTTGCCGTGCTCCGTTCAGATTACCAGTCGTGGCAGAAATGACATACACGCATAACCATACAAAACCTCTGTGTACAATCAGAGACTTGTCATATATTTCATGCTGGTCATCTCACTGTTGCAAATTACTGGGAGCCTATCTATGTCTGTGCTCCAACACAGACCGTCCGTTTTAGTTGAGTGTCTTTCTCTCTCTTTCTTCCTCTTTACCTGCAATTTTGTCCGATAACTTTTGCGACACTATTACACGTACAAACTCCAAACTTGGTATGATGATAGTTCAGAACATGTACGTGTGCCTTTTATCGCAGAGCGTTTAGTGCATTTAAATTTAAGCAAATTAGTGCATTTGAAATTTTAAATCTTGAATATATTCAAAAGCACTACAGGTAGACATGCGATTCAAGCTTCTATTTATAGATATTTGATAAAGGCGCGTCGAATGGGCTACAAACGAAAGTTGTATAACTTCAATTTGTGCAGATTAGGGGCACTTGAAAAGTTTAAGTGCTGAATATCTTCAGAACTATTATAGGTGGAGGTACCGTTCTTATTCTATTTATAGTTTTGTGCTGCAGTTGCTTCTATATTCCAAACTTGTAAAATTTCTATTGATGTAATAAGGGACACTTGAAAAGTTTAAACGTTGACTGTCTTCAAAACTATCATAGATAGAAATACCATTCCAACTTCAATATACAGGGATTTTTTTTCTGCAAGCACATACAATAAACACCAAAAAGTGATAGAGTTTGAATTTTGGCTAATTGGGGCCACTTGTGAAGTTTCTGAGTTGAATATATTTAACGCTATTGTAGGCAGCAGAAATTGGATTTATAGGTTTATGCTTAAGGCGCATGTGATTAACAACAAACAAAACATGTAGCATTCGAATTAATGCAAGTTTTTTTAGGCACACAGATAGATTTGTTTTGAAGCAAATCTTCTTTTCTAGTTAATACATCTGCTTTTGAACTATCAAAATGTTAAACGCATCCATTTGGATGTACAAGACCAGCAGTTACCACACTAGCTATGCGCCCTTGCTTCTGCGATCCTCAAACACACACGTGGGAAAAAGTTCACTGTTTTACTCCATGATGTGTGCCTATGTACGCAGCCCATTTTCATAATATTACGAATTTAGATCAAAACTTGAGAAGACGATTTGCTGCGTAGAAAATTAGGGTGTGTGTCTTCAAAGCTTATTAGTATGGCAATGTACAACTTGTCGATAACATAGGAGAAGAATTTGGAATGGCATATCTTTCTATTATAGCTTTGACGTTATTCAAGATTTAAAATTTATAATGGCGCTACTTTGCATATTTGAATTGCTGAAACTTTTGTTTTTAATTCATTAGGTGCGCAATGGTCAATAACCCCTTAGTAGAAGTGGGAGTGACATTGCTATGTATTACAGTGCTGAAGGTATTCAAAATTGAAAATTTCGAATACTGCGAATTAGCATAATTAAATTTGTTACAGCTTTTGTCTCAGATTTATTACATGCACAACGGTCAAACACCCCCTAGTAGAAGTTGGAATGACAACTCTATCTATTATTCTTTAGAAGATATTTAAGATGTAAAATTTTAAATGATCCTAATTCGCATAATTTTAAACATCTTTATTTTTCTGCATAAAAAGGCCAAACTCAGAAAAATTGATAGCTCAGTCTGTTTATTAACTCTGTCGTTTCCAATTTCCACAATTGTCGATGTGCTCTGAACTGATGAATTGACGTAACTATAAGTACTAGAGTCGTGTACTTTCTAAACCAGCCTTTGGTTCAAGTACCAGCTTGCTACAGTCCGGTTACAGCTTTCCTTTGTGCAATTTGGCGTTGACTCGTTGAAATTTTGGCACTGAATGGATCAGCGCAATGCATATTGGCCTCATGCCAACTGATTTTTGAATATATTTTATTGAATGTAATGGAAATTGTATGGTATGACAATATTATGACTGTGTTTATTGGATATGGTTCACTGATCGTTAATTCAAAGAAAGCGTGGTGTTTTCAAATCGTCGCAATGCATGTAGGTCCACATTGCTCTCACACGCGTATGTCATACCAATTAATGAGATTGACTATTAATCCCCGGGTACTATGGAAAACAAAATGCAGTTAACTGGACAAAGCTGTATTCGCCAATTAATCATTCCCCTGTCAGGAACTTGTACGTGTACCCTTCCAGGTATTAAGAATCAGGCACTGAACTGAGCTCACCATATGACAAATATTTGCACATTTTTTTATAAAAAGGCCGCAAATTTAACAAAATAATTTTATCTTTACCAGTAGAATGAAGCAGACGTCCTAAGTGTGGCGTTTGCTGAGAAGGCAATGCAAGTTGGCTGATAGCCAACTGCATTGCAAAACAGCAAATGCCTGTGATACTTTGCAAAATACACTATTTCTTCCATCTCTGGCTTGTTTGTTTGTTTGTTTGTTTGTTTGTTTGTTTGTCTGTTTGTTTGTTTGTATAATTGGGTGGAACGGGTCAGGTTACAGAATTAATGACGCACATTAAAATATTAATTGACATGAAAGAAGAAGTGAAAATGTGTATTTGTTCATCCGTAAAATATCTATTTCAGAAACCCATCCCTTTGGCGCGCGGGGGGGGGGGGGGAGGGGGGCACCACAGGCTGGGGCAAGTCCAATTTTCGTCCATCATGTTTGTAAAATGAAAATAAATAAAAGGATCACAATAAACACAGAATGGCATCAACCGTTTTTGTTCTTTGTTTTTCAAATTCTGATTACACTCCGTGCACATTTTAAAATCTAACAAGCATACATAGTTACATGACAAGTGCATCCAGGCAACTGCTCAACACGGGGCGTTTTCTGCCCTGACGTTACCACAGCCGGACCGCAAGCCACAGCCTCGAAAAAGGGATACACAGGCGGTGTATGCGAGCGGTCGGGAGAGATGCTGTCAAGCACAAGCCACGCCGGGTGATACACAATCATTGCTACATAAATCTCTATATACAAAGTTTGAAAGTCAATGCAAATAAGTAGGCTCCTGAGGCCAAAATTAGCCCGAGGAGTCTTCTGTAGATGGCCTATTGTTGTGCCAAGCTCCAGCGAGAAAAATTTTAATCGCGTGGTTGAAAACTTTGACATACTCACCAAAATCATGAGTATGTTCTCCAGGGTCTAGCATAATTTGGTGTGTAGGAAAGCACCAGACAAAAATTTGCCAAAAGTGGTCGTATTTTAACTTTTTACACTCTGTTTCTACCTCATTGTAGAATTTTGTCCTGATATCATTCAATGTCGGGCACAAAAGTAGGAAACGAGCCAAATCTTCACTGTTTCCGTTGCATGGTATATACATATCATCGGATAACCCCCCGCCCACCCCCCACCCGTCTTTCCTTATTTTCTCCCAACCCGAGGCAACCTGTGCGTGCCTTCTAGTTTCCGACGTGTGGCAGCAAAATCATAAATGTTCGACCGCTGAAACATCTGATACCATCTTAATGATTTTTTTCTCATCAATTTCAGTGACAAAGCTTATTTTTCATTCCTCGAAAGATATCTTTAAAAGTTATGTAGCCACTCAGGATTTGCTGAATGATAGGCACGGTCCACAGATGTGTCGAAGAATATTTTCTATATTCCGCCCGTGAATGGGCACGCTTTGGCTTATTGTTGGCTCCTATTGTTGACTTGAGCAAGGTATCATAAATTAGTTTAGAGAGACGTCTGTTGGGCAACTCAAATTTCACCTAGTGAAATACTTTAACCTAATTCTACCTATTCATTGGTAATCAACCTAGCTCACCAATTATGGCGGCAATCGTGGTGACGTTTAGATTGGACTTTGTCTTTCAACGTGCATAGATTTACATACCATACATGTTTTCGTTTTATTGCATTTGTGTACGCTACCCTGCACGGTCATGGCGGCTCAAGCAGTATCAAAAGGCTGCCCAAGAATTGTAAGAAAGACGCCAAGTGTGTATCGTATATATTTTTGAGCTGTTGCGCCAATACGCGGAGCAGACTGTTTTGTGTCGGACCTCCAGTGAGAGTTTTTTTTTTTTTTTTCTTTTTTTTTTTGTTTGTTTGTTTGTTTGTTTGTTTTTTGTTTTGTTTGTCTCCCTCTTTGCCAATATTCTGCAGTCAAGTTCCATTATTGCCCCGTGTGATCTAACCTACTTTTCTCCCGTACACTGCTGTCCAGATATTTGATCTGAGAATAATTTACCCGTCCTTGCCACCCAAGCTCACACGTCCCCTGTGGGATGCAGGACAGTGTACTGGTCACGAAATGTGACATGCTGGTAACATGTGTGATGAAACCGTTTTATTTAGCAAAACGGTGGTACAAAATGTGTTAAGATCTTACAGTGTTTCATAACATGCATAAAGTATTAAGCTGATACTTAAGAGCCTAAATGGGTCACGGTGCAATTATTATGAATTGTGTGTTACATATATAATCATAATTGAAGATTTTTTTTTTTTTTTAACGGTTTTCCGGTGCAGTTGTTATAAAACGCATGTTTACCGTATGTATAGTACTTCGGATAATGCATTGTTGCTTATTACTTATAGTTATAGATTGTTATGTAAATTTTCGGGGGGGGGGGGAGCGTACAGATAATATCAAGCAAGGCACGCTTAAATGTCACACTAAAAATATCTCCTTTTCTGAAAAAGTCATACTTTCTGTTATTGTTACAGAGTTTCCTATTTTTGAGTTAAATCCAGATACAGCTCTTTTCTCTCATAAACATTGCGCCAACCCTTTTTTCAGTTACTTTTGCATCTTTGTCTCTCTTTTTTATGTGCATTTTCTTGTTACGTGTCATGTTACCATGTTACCCTCAACGACATTCATAAAACGCCTGACTCTTGTCAGTCCATGCAAAGCTTACATGCAAATGACACATTGGAACCAATTATTTGGTGTTGTGTGCTTCTATACACCATCCGTTGACTTCGTTGGCATTCTACGAAATATTACACTGATAAGTGCCTGCATCCTTGCCGTATTTACATTTCCTTGGTTTATAAACAATGGGCATTAGTATTGATCAATACCGAGTGGCCATAGGTCTCTTCTCTTATAATTATACCCGTTTTACGGTACACTTCCATCCAGGTCCACGTGTCGAAAACGAAATAATATGCTCATACTCCTCATTGGCTTTTCTACACTTACACACACTTCTCCACGTTTTTTCCTGTGTAAAGCACCTTATATTATTCCTTTGCACGTTCTTCCTGTCTTCAAACGACGTTCACGTGAACCCCGGTCCCACACTTAACTCAAACAACCACCTGAAGTTCTTTCATTCTAACGCCCGCAGCATACGAAGTACCGGTAAACTTGACGAAATTCATCTCTTGGCCCAATCAGGTAACTTTAACATTATTGCTCTATCTGAAACCTGGCTGGATGAACATTACCCCGATCACCTCCTCCTCCTCGAGGACTTCCAACCTCCGTATCGTTCAGACCGCACAACGGGAAGAGGCGGTGGGGTCCTGACGTTTATTCACTCTTCTCTACCGTGTGTAAGACGCCCGGATCTTGAAAGTATAGATTGTGAATGCGTCTGGGTTGAAATTTCGACCCAGCGCGGGAAAGTATTATTTGGTAACTATTATCGTCCACCTGGCCAGTCTGCAGAAATCCGTGACGCGTTTCTCGCGTCTCTGGCATCTTCTATTTCCTCTGCCATTGAATACAACCCTCACCTTTTAATTGTAACTGGCGATTTCAACGACAGGTGCGCCAATTGGAACTCTCAACATGAGGACAGCGATTTAGGTTTATCTCTGGTCAACCTTGTGAATCAATACAATCTCTTTCAACTTATAGATGAACCCACTAGGATAAGTGAATACTCGAATAATTTATTAGACCTTATCATTACTGATTCCCCAGGTCTTGTTCTGGACTCTGGAACCCTTGCTCCAATCTCAAATTCTGACCACTGTGTAATCTTTTGTTCTTTCTCCCTTTCCCTTCACAAGGACAAGCCCTTCAAAAGATCAGTATGGGGCTTCAATAAAGCAAATTTTTGTGACCTCAATGCTGCCCTTTCTACAGCCCCTTGGAACATTGCTCATGATGTCTTCGATTCTATTGATGATGCCGTATCCTACTGGTCTAATCTCTTCCTATCTACTGCAAAGGACTTTATTCCCTATAAGGAAGTCACCATTCGCCCTAAGGACAAACCTTGGATAACTACAGACATTAAGAAACATATTAGAGGTCGAAATCGTGCATGGAAACGCTTCAAGAGAGCATCCAACCAACCACGCCTCCATAATTACGACCTTCACCTCAAGATTGACAGGTTATACCAATTTTACAAAAAATATCGCAACAAGGTTGTGACCATAATAAGGAAATCTGTCTCTTCTTACTTTTCCAATCTCCAGCTTCGACTTGATGAGAAAGACATTAATCCTAAACAATGGTGGAGCCTGTCCAAGTCTGTTCTGGAATGCAAAATTCACCAATATATACCCCCAATCATTGACGATAACAAAATCGTATCATGCATCACGGAAAAATGTGAAATATTTAACTCTTACTTTGCCAGCCAGTGCAAAACACACCCTGACGCTGATGCCCCACCCCTGCCCGATTTCACGTTCCGAACTGAGGCACGTCTACGCAATATTACCATTAATGAAGACAGTGTCAAGAAAGTACTATCTTCCCTGAGGCTATCCTCAGCATCAGGCCCAGATAACATAGGGAACATCCTACTTAAGAACACAGCAGATTCGATATGTAAACCACTTACAAAAATCTTCCAACTTTCTCTCAGTCTTTCTTTCTTTCCCAATGCTTGGAAGAGATCCAACATATGTCCTGTTTTCAAAAAGGCCAACAGACAGATTAAAAATAATTATCGTCCTATTTCTTTGCTCTGTAATGTTTCAAAGGTGTGTGAACGACTGGTCTTTAATGCACTCTATGAATACCTGGCACAAAATAACCTACTCACTTCCAAAAATTCTGGCTTTAAGGCCAATGACTCTACTATCAATCAGCTTGTGTACATCCTTCACAATATCTATAACGGCCTAGAACAGTCCAAAGAAGCCAGAATGGTGTTTCTAGACGTATCCAAGGCGTTTGACAAGGTTTGGCATCCCGGTCTCCTTTTTAAACTTCGACAACTCGGCATCTCCGATAATCTTGTAGCATGGATTGATAGTTATCTCTCAAACCGATCCCAACGAGTGATTATTCATGGCCAATTTTCATCATGGCTACCTATTGAAGCTGGTGTGCCCTAGGGTTCCATCTTGGGTCCACTTCTCTTTCTTGGCTATGTTAATGACCTAGTTGACAATATTACATGTGATGTCAGACTTTTTGCTGACGACACCAGTCTACTTGAAGTTGTTAATGACCCAATTGAAACTTCTAATCACTTGAATATTAATCTCTCTGTTATACATAACTGGGGAAAGTTGTGGCGTGTTACCTTTAACGCTTTAAAGTCTCTTTCTGTCATATTTTCAACCAAACTTGTTAAACCACACCATCCACCCGTTCGTCTTGGAGACTCTGAAATACCTGCGGCAGACTCACACATTCATCTTGGTATTACTCTCAGTAGCAATTTATCCTGGCATGCTCACATTACTCGTATTACTACCAAAGCGAGCCAGCGAATTGCCCTTCTGCGTAGATTCAAATATAAACTTTCCCGCAAAGCTCTGATTAAACTTTATTTAACTATGGTTCGACCAATTCTTGAATATGGTTGTGTGCTCTTTGACAACTGCGGTCAGGGACTTTCCGATCTTATTGAATCCATACAGTTTGAAGCTGCCAAAATATGCACAGGTGCATTAAGGCACACATCACGCGCCAATCTCTTACGTGAACTTGGTTGGACAACTCTCGCCAGCAGGAGGAAGTATTCTAAGTTACTTCTTCTTTACAAAATGTATCACAACTTAACACCCTCATACCTCTCTCAATTAACTCCTCCTACTTTTAATGCTCGAAACCTCCGCCACACTAGCTCCATACGTCCCATCAATTGCAAAACTAACCGCTTAGACAAATCCTTCCTACCTGACACTATCAAACTGTGGAACAATCTTCCCTCCGATATAAGAGACTCAATTTCCCTCCAAATATTCAAATCAAAGCTGAAAGCAACACTACTAGCAGTGGATCATGTTCCTGTTTACTATACCCAAGGACACAGATTTGCCAACATTTGTCATACCCAGCTTCGTCTTGGATTCTCGAGACTTAACTTTGATCTCTTTAAAGTCAACATCATCCCACAACCTACATGTTCGTGTTCCTACCCCACTGAAGATCTGCAACATTACCTGTTCTTTTGTCCAAAGTATTCAACTTATAGAATTAGACTACTCAACTCCATCATCCCTATTATTGCTCCCGGCGTCCACCCAAATCTGATTATACACACAGCGAGTGACAGACTAGCTCATATTCTTCTCTTTGGTAGCGACCAATTGTCCATTCCCTTCAACATACAAATTTGTGATGCTTTCCACAGATACATCGTAGATACTAGACGCTTCATATCTTAGTTCTGTTATGCATAAGCAGTAATTTTCAATTGGGTTAGTCGCTGATAATTCTTACGTCCCAAATGTCCTTTATGAAATTTCCTACCGCTAGTCCGTATTATTGTGAACAGGGACGTATATGTGTACATTCTACCTGCAGTTAACTATTTTGCTTTGTTTTGCATTTTGATGACTACCACTACTGTGATTTTTGTATGCAGGGTACAAATCTGAAGCATGTGTACAGCTTCTCTGTTAATTGGGTAACTTTGTTCTTGTTTTGTCCTGTGTGTTTTGTAATATACATTTTGTGTGTCACTCTATGTTCTGGAGAACCCCTCGATTAGTGACATCTCGGTGTACTATAGGGCGATCCAGTTGAAATAAATATGTTTAAATTAAAATTAAATCGCTGGTGTGGAGCGGACCTGAAGAATTGTTTTAGCTATAGAATACCGTATTGATCTGAAAGTAGCCTAAAACTATCT